>JAQFYU010000477.1:0-21690 GCA_034694905.1 Ceratophysella granulata | reverse complement strand
CGAGGTCGAGCAACCGAATCTCTTCCTTCTGGATCGTATGCATCAGGATCTGGAGGTCGAGCAACCGAATCTCGAGCATCTGGATCGGGTACATCCAGAAATAGAGGTGGACGTGGTGGAAAGTATCTTCCACCTTATAAAAGGGCTTTAAGTAAGTTCATATCGATATCAAAGAGAAAATTGAAACGTGCAGTTGAGCTAATTCAGAAGCAGATAAAAACCGCGAAGAGAGAATTGTCATTTGAAATCGAAGTAAACTCTGCGCTAGCAGGGTTCTGCGAAGCATCGCTCATAATGAGCCTTATGAGAATCGAGGCGCTCCGTCGTCAATGCGCGGAGAAAACGCAGCGCTTGACGTCACACATCTGTGTTGTGTGCTGCAATTTTTTGGTAATTCTACCAGGTCCAAGGTTGATGGACATTTTCAGGCACTGGGTAAATCTTCAAATATTTTGATCAGTTTTATTTGTTATTATTTAGCTGAAGGTGTGAAAACCCCGGATCCTGCAAAATTGAGCTCCGAGGATTTCCCACCATTGCCGGGAACAGAGGAACCTTCTTCATCGGATGAAGCTTGAATTTTGACTTCTGCTGCAGCTCAATTAAAGTGCTTCCTACTAAAATTTATAAATATACAATATATTTATTTTATATATATTTGGGAATTTATACACTATTTGTGACAATCATGAATTAAATTCATTTCGGTGTATATTGCATAGAAATAATATCCACGATGTGCATTGTTGTTTTTAGTAGTAATTTAGTTTATTACTTCGAGACCAAAACAAATAATTAATCAAACAGTAATTGTGATGTTACTCTACGTAAACCTAGCATTCACCATGCAGCCCAAGCATACTCCGTACATTCATGTGAATCATTCTTAGAAAAATAGGAAATAGAAACACTTACATGGTAGTAATACTGGCAAAAATTCGAAACGTTTTTCGTATTTCATAAAATCATATAAAAACTACGTAGGATTTAAATAATTTGTTCCATTTAACTATTTCTACATAGTTGCTAGAAGACAGGCCAAATAGGACGTAAGTCAAGTTCGCCAATCAGAATTATAAGGGTTTGGAAGCTAATCTATGCGTGGCCTTATAATTAGTGGACTTTAGGGTGGGTACGAGTATTGTTCTCCTTTTTGAAAAATTGTGCAAGGTGAACCAACAGGTCCAATGAATTTTAGTTGTTTTGAAAATAGTTAGAGCTTTCGAACTTATTTGGATTTTGGTAATCACGATAGAAGCTTCAATTTAGCGACAATCGTGTATATCATCTAAAGTAAATATAGAAAGATCGTTACATTTTCAGAATCGTAGATAAAGAGGCTTCAGTCATTCTGAGTCGACAGAAACACGTTTCTCAAAAGAAGGCACAATTCTCGTGCCCACCCTGTGCATTAAACTAGTATATAAATATACTGTATATAGTAAACAAGGGGCAACACATGCTGGAGTGTTGCGAAACAAATAGAAGTGCATTCATGCTTTATGTTCTGAGTCACGCATTATTTGTGCCGTGTAGAGTCTTAAACCTAAGTTTCCTTGTACAACCGAGATAATAATTAACATATTTGACTTGATATCACACAATACAGTTCTAAAATCTTCCTACGATATAAGACTACGTATGAACAAAAGCTAGTACTTGTACCTTTTAGATCTACGTAGCTACAACTAAGGAATTGGTGAATACGAACAAGAACTATAGTCAAGTCTACCGCTGTGTAGTTAAATCCTTTGGGACGTTGACATGATCGTGGCTCTGGCATTCGAGAGTTAATCTGTCCCACCTAAAATACTAAGGTAGTATAGTATATGTCTTCTCAAAAGTAAGTTACGTATCACTAGTTTTTCGTTCCTTTGATGTTTGACAAGGAATAGAGCATTTACCAGAAGGGCCAGTCCAATGAGCCCCGGGTGCTCGAGTCTATCACCATTTCAGGAGTTAGCTTCCATTTTCAACTTCTTATCCCCAAAACACTAGTGAATTTTACTACAAAACCCAAACAAGTAATTATTCTAGCTGAATTAACGTATTTATAGCTAATGGTAGGCCTTAGTGAGCGAATATCGCTTCTAAAACAACAAAATGTCGGATAGTAGTCATAGAACTAGATGGTATCGTAAACGAATTGACATTGACCTGTTATGTTTGTTTTGTAAGTTGTGAGCTGAATTTTTAAGTACTGATGGATTCATTTGATTGAAGGAAGAAGAGGAAATTGGAGCTAGTTTCTGATCGTTTACGCCGAACCATCTTTTTTCATATCATCTTTGGATCTATTCCGACGTGAAGAACTCGAGTCATAGGAGTCTCCGTTCGAAGGGCCGCTCGCGGTCGAGTTCCGCGGAACCAGAATAATATTCCCATCCGCTGCTTGTTGCAAACTGTATTCATGATGACTGTATGGATTTCCGTCCGAGTCTCGTAAAGCCTAGAATAATCAAATTACGACTAAGCTTGGTTCTAGTGAATCCAAATTCATTGTTCAACTGTATTGATGTAAACAAATTTTACTTGGAAGATGTGCTTATACAACTGAGCATATTTATCTTTGAGAATATTTCTTCGAGCTGACAAACTTTCTTGTTCTCTCATCAAACCATGCTTTCGTTCTCGAATTTGTCCAACTTCGTCAGCTAGCTGAATAATTTGATCTAACTTCCGTTTTCGACAGTTTTGAGCTGCAACCTGTTACAAAATAGAGTAAGTTGATAAGGTTCTAGCTACACGTAGTTTATGAATTTTACGAGCAGGATCACATGTTTCTTCTTTACCTTATTCTTCCCTCGACGTCTGATATCACGAATTAGGGAGAGTTGAGTTTCCGTGAGATCATACTTGGAAAGTCGTTCATTAAATTCGTCCATGGGCAGATTAATGATGTCATCTGTGCTCATTGGGAGTCCAAGTGTTCGAGCTCGTTTTTCGTCACGTGATAGGTGTTCTTCGGATTTGAATTCCTTCACCACTGTGAATTTAAGTTAATTGTTATTTTATTGCAAAAATATATGAGAAATGTCATAGTTCGTCAACTGAAAACTATTTTTCGAATCTGAGTCGTTCCGGTCACACTCACTTTTGGAGTGCTTTTCCTTGGCGGGTCCCCTTGGAGTTCTGACACTCATCATTCCATTGTCTGGGTGATGAGGTGGTGGTAAAGAGTACGTGTGATTACTATGGACTAAGTCACTGGGTCCAGAAGCACCGAGTCGTCCATCTGCGAAACAAGTAACAACGCTTTTTTCAGTTTAATTCTCCAGGAAATTCATGTCAAAGTATTTCATAGCACATTGGCACGTATTATATTACAGAAGAAGGGCTTTTAACATGCAACAGGACAGCATGGACGCTGCGTACTGCGTGAAACCATGAGAATCTTATACCGTTCTTACCATGTTGCCGAGCAAAGTCAAGACTGCAGCTGTACTTCATTTCCAATGGTTCCAAGGATCCGTTGGATGGGTGATGAAGTCCGCTTGTTGAAGGATATGGCAAGGACAGACCGCCAGGTGGATGAGATGACATGGAATATGGATGAGGTGGCATGATCCCTTGTTCCTGTTGAAATCGTTTCCCGAACATTTGATGTTTCTTTTGAGCTACTGGAGTTGAAATACGATGACCAGAGTCGCCTTTCCCGTAATAGTCGTAGCCTCGGAGTTTACCACTGCAATGCAAGAAACAATTAGCAAATTGAAGATGGTAAAAGTATATTTCATGTGGCCCAGTTCTTTAGTTTCTTAGCCGGTTGACAGGTTTATCTTATTTTTTTTTAAAAGGATCGGAAACCATGGAAACGACCCTCCTCAAGACATGGACTTGGTAAAATACCTGGAGTAGTCAAGGGAGTAGGGAGAAGCATGTGAGTGATGTTCAGACTCGGACCATTCATTATCTGACATGTGCGGTTCAGTCATAGGAGGAACTCGTTCCGAGCCCATGGAGCTCACTGCGCTATCGCTCGACGCCTCCATTCGATCTTCTTGAGTCGAGTTAATCCCGGCACCAATATGAAGGCTGGATTCATGTGGTAAGTTGGCTGCCACGCTTCCGTTTTGAGCTGCCGAGTTATCAAGCATCCTCATTGTGTACATACCTAGTAAACATTTAAAAAACACGATTTCGACTTGGAATTGACCTTGAGATTCATCATCCTAAAATAATGTCATCATTCAATAGTTTATCTCATTCTTGTCACATTTTCCTATTCAAACTCTTTGGTGCCAATCGTAATTTAAGTATAATTGAGCTTATCTTCTCTGTGAATTTCTAGGATTGTTTTACATACTCAAACATAAGAGTGAGTACAAAAGACTGGAAATTCCAACAATTCATGTCCCATTCAGCTATTTGGACAATAATAGGAAAAGATGAATAAAAATGGCTTAAATCGTCTAGTAGCACAATGCGGACCTGACTAATTGATCTCACACTTGGAAGAAAAGAAGCTTGGCTAAATAGAACTCTAAGACTTGTACGTAGTTAATTTTGTAAGAACCGACCTTCATTCATTGCCATATCCATTAGTTGCAAATCATCATCGTTGAGAATTGATGAAAGGAATCCTTCCGTTGTCTGGTTGTTTAGCTCTGTTGCGGGATTAGGCTGAGAGTGATTCTGCGTCAACAATTGAACGAGAGGGAAAGGACGACGAGATGACATAATGGACGATTTAAAGGGACATAAAAGAGAACACAAGGAAAAAAGTAAATAAACATCAAATTACTTCATTTGAACAATTCATGATCGGCACAAGGTTGGACATTCAGGTTTGCAAATATTTTCACATGGTTTGAGCCCTTTATTTGGTGACAACGCGCCTATAGTCACTTTAGATTCTAAAATTATTGTATGTCATGAAATAAATCCTTCGGTGTGCAAGAGTCCAGTTCTAATTCTAAACGGATCGGGCGGAAATTTTCAACATACGACTTTCGTAAGTAGACAAGTACTTTCAGGAACAACTTTGGATCAAATAAGTTTTCTGAAGGATACCCTCACTACGCAAGTTTTACTCTAGCACTACTTACAGCATTTTTGGAAAAAAAGTTGCCCGTGATCACGGTCCAGTAATTTTGCATGTAGTTAACTTGTCATACACGCTTAGTGTCAACTACATTCGGTTTAATGTACGCGTGACACGTGAACGTTAATAGGAATACATTACGAGGCTTTCAAAAGGCAATCCTCAAATCCTGCAACAAGTTTCGAACTTCGTGTTTCGCGCGGTGTTTTCCGTACCTTGAAGCGCAAATCCTTAGTGCATAGAAATTACAGCATCAACAATCAACAACTCATCCATCAACTTCATCTTCACGCTATTCCTCTAATCAAAGATTTTCTAACGTAAAGCCGAGCTGTTTACATATACACATGTAGTAGTGTAGTGTTAATTCAATTGTGTTAGCGACATTTACTGGGCGCTACAATATATTTGTTATGAGCCCGAGGCAACTCCTGTACTAGAATGTGTTTAATAAATCAGTAAATTACATGTATATTAATATTCGAATATTTATGTACTTAATACATACTAGGATTCCCCGTTTCTCGAGCTCGGCGTCGGTAAATATTTCGTACAACCCGTGTCTCAGAGTATACAATTTTGTCCCAATCCATGTCTCGGTTGTTTGTGGAACACATAAGTACTTTATGACTTCCATGACTGGTAACTGAAGACGAATTACTCAACGTTATATAAAATTGAACTTATTGCCTACTTTTCCTTAAAAAATATACTTCTCAAAGTATGACGGCGGAGCGAGCGGGAGCGAGCGGAGTCAGTGCAGTGGTACTTGGTACCAGTTGCCAGTAGTGGCACGTCCACAGAGACGCATAAAACTTGGCATTCTTGCGTACGTACGCGTGATGATGTGTGAGCTAGATTTGTTTCCAAAGTACCGCGTTCAAATTCTACATTGTTCCACTTTGCACTTCTTGCCTCTCAAAATGTGTTAAAACAATAAGTAAGTACAGTATTTAGAACAATGAGGATATTTTTATGGCTTTGTTATTGGAGATGAACCTGGACTGCGCATCAAATGTCTGTCCCCATGAGTCAACGTGGAACATGCCTAGTTGTGTGCATATCTAAAACTGAAACATTATAAATTATAAATAACGAAATTTTGACAACTAGATGCCCAATGCCCAACCTTGACCGTTAATCAATCTTGTAGGTGCGTAGATATTAAATAGGACTTTCTTACCGAGTAGTAGAGCATTTCATGAGAATTCTCTAGCATTTTATTGTAGTGTGAACCCGGGTCCGACATGGGATCACTATTGTTCGTCAGATGCATGGAGGATGTGACGGCAGACCCAAGATTCGTTGGAGGACCTGTGAAGATCGACATTATTAATCCTTTATGTAACAGCGTGAACAGTGACCAATTCGAATAATTAACAGCGAATTTGAATTTCCTGCAAAATCTTCGCTTTCTGTATACTACAATCATTGCGTTTGAATTTTAATGGCACAACTGCTGCATTTTCAGCATTTTCATTTTCCGTTGAAGCATATAATAGCAGTCGGTTTCAATTACGATTGTATTCCGTATCGGTATTTGAAATTTAGTACGATATTAACCGTTTTTCAAAATCTCGAGTGAAATATTGGAATAAACGACAAATACGATTGAACTTCCAATGCCTCGTTTATTTGTTCCAACACAATGAAGAAAATAGATCCGTAACCTACGAGCAACTCTCCATTTTTCGTATTTGGCGTGGCGTGTGCGCTGAAGCGTTAAAACGCAACGACAGAACAGACAGAAGTCATCCATGTTGCACAAAAATGGTCCGAGAGGTAGTTCAACGTTTTTCGTCATACGTTTCCCTCGTACTAAAAAAAAACTAAACTAAACATGGTTCCATTTCAAACAAGGGAAACTAGAATTTTTGCTCTTTGTTTTCAACCACAAGGCATTCATCTGAAACCAATCGATTACTCATTCTATTTTTTTTTTCAATTTTAAAGTCAACGACTCACTGCTCTGCTCTTCTGGGCTGTGGATTGACTTGACTACGAAGCTCACCCTTCCCAACATTGAAACCATATCTGCCTGATCTGATCCGCAGTGTTGATGTTGGTTGGAAAGAGGAAAAGCCTATTCGAATTTTGACGAGAGAAGAAGGGTTAGGGTTGGTTTGGTTTTGAGACCAAGAAGTATGATACAGAACAACGATTGAAGTTTAATGCTTAAAAATGAGGGTTCCATTGTTCAGTTCTGTTGTCATTGTATAATTTCATCAGTTTTTTTATCCGTTGCGGGGTGAGCGAGCGAGCGAGCGCCGAGACGAAGCGTTGAAGTTGTCTATTATATCTACCCTGAACTATGTATTAATCCATTTATTTCAGTAAGGCTACGGACTCGCTCACTTCTTTATTCTATTCAATCATGTCAAGCACTTTGGTTTACGTCCTGTCTCCCTCCACTTCTGCACGGTTTCATAATTTATTTTACGTTTTCTATCAAAGCTTATGTGTATAGCTTTAACGAAAAACTGGCAACAAGGGTGGTAGGCAGATACTCCGCGCGATGGCGCTAAAATAGTGCAGCAGCAAAGGCTCCTCGAATTACTAATTGTATATTGTATGATGGTTTAATTAATGGTGACAAGTGACCACTTACCCATTCCTAGGTTAGGATAAGGACCGGTGGCATTGAGTTCAGGTGGCGGGATTGTTGCATTTTGAAGAAGAACGCTCCTTGCCGTGTCAGTGTTGTAGGGCGTGGCGGAGGGTGGGGCAGTGGAGAAGGGTGAGTGGTGATGCATGGGGTGGTGGGGATGATGGAGGGAGGAAGGGTGATGGAGGTGGTGATGATGGTGATGGTGGTGGCCGAAGGGGTGGGGAAGCGGTGGTGGGAGTGGACCTCCGTTCGGATCTCCATGATGAGATGGCATATTCAGGAGACTCGCCAGCTCCTGCCACCCTTGAGCCATACTTCCGCCCCGGTGGTGGAGTAAACCGGGCATTCGTGCATGAACCTAATAAGAAAGATTTGATATTAATACAATCAATCAAATATTAAATATGATCACTAAATTAAAATTCTATACTTAAAGCCTAACATCATGATCTCTCACATTTAATACAATTGATCGTCCGACAATTGGCTCTCATACATTTCTTATAATTAATATATTTATTTAATTAAATTGGGACGGGAAGCAGGAATCGCTGGCTGATTCGATATTTGATAGTTAGCAAACTAGGATATCCGGAAACCGTCATTTTAAAGGGCTATTTTCATCAAAAATCCCAAGCACGGGACGACAAAATAGATTTGAGGTGAAAATTGTTTTACTATCAACGCCATTTTGAATAAAGTACTGAGAATATGACATGAAATTGAAATCCATTAAAAAATTATACCAGAAATTCGTTATACCGCCAAGCTAAACCTGTATCATAATTGTGTTCACTAACTACTTATAAAAAAACTTGATATTTTGGAAACTTTGATTTAACGTTAATGGAATACAGAAAATCCAACATGGCTGCTTTCTTGGTTTCCATCTATTCCCATGTGAGGCGGAATATCCGAAAACACAGAAATCCCGATTCGAGAAAGATTATCCCGAGAAATACCTTGAAATTAAATGTAACGTTTTGTATCAGTAAGATAAATATATCGTCCATTCCAAACGAATCTTAATTATTAATTCTTAGTATCGAAAATCAGACTTTTTTTTTAGTTTTTAGAATTTTCAAACCATTTCATTGTCGGAATCCGAAGTGACCGCAAATCAATGAATTTCGATACTCGGCTAAAAACTGTCAAATTCCTCTAATTTCCTGCACATAAAAACATGACATTCAAATCAGATGCCTACCGCCGTTCATCGACCTAGCTACAACTACAGATACTGGCTAGTCAATTTGTACCAAGTTCTGACTGACGATCCCTACTAAGGTTCAATGGACACAAAGTCCCGTTGTCCATTGTCAATTCAAAGTCGTACATATCGGAAACTAATCAAACTCGTATTATTGATTCCATTTGAGTTATTATCCTTTTGAATTAGGAAGCGAGGACTGTCACCAACTCCTAAATATTCCTTGACAGGATTGACAAGCCTACATAAACATTGGACTCAGCGTCCCGTCTGCTTAGCATTCCATTCCCATTCAATTCAGTAGCATTAGCTTAGCTCCTTGCCATTTCACCTCTGCTGCTCGTGTTTTCCAACTGCAGAACGGTGTGATGCCTATTCATTTCAATTTCCTGTCACATCATTGAGGATTGACAGGAATAGTCAAATGGATGATATCTGTACGTACTTATTAAAAATTAAATACTAATCATCCATGTCTCATCACTCACAGGTTGGTACTTTTACTACGACAAGACAGACAACAAATCAAGGCGTCTTCTCCTTTGAGAATTTGAGACTAATCCTTCTGTGACACTAATATGCACTCCTGTAACAGTAGCATTGACCCAACAGTTAGTCAGAAAAAAAACTAATTACAAATCCTCCTTTTTCTATGGAAACTACCAATTCAATATACTAAATCCTTCCAAGAACTGAAACAATTCTTAAATCAATCCTGTATACATTCCAATGAAGGCGGTGAACGGGAAACGCAGTAGAACAAGGCGTTGAATTTGTAGACGAAACAGATCTGGTTTTGAGACTTGGACGTGCAAACGTTTAAAAAAATCTGATTGTCGGAAACATTATGTAATGATAATGAAAGAGTATGAGGGGTTCAGATGTATAATTAATGGCTCTCTTTAGCCATTCACACCTCAAATCATTCAAGGTAAAAGAAGCAGAGATTGAGTTGAGCGTAAATGCTCACAAAAAATTCCCTCAATTTGCTCCATGTATTATTTACCTACACAGATCAGTAAGAGAATCAGGCTTGAGTCGAGCCTAATCAATCTTACACCAAAACTAAAACTTGTGGACATAACGATTAACGATTAGGAAATTATATGAGCCTGAGCCCAAGCACCGTGAATGACAAATTAGAGGAAAAAACCTTCATTTTAACCAACTTGACGTAAAAAGGAGAATTAAGCGGAATCCTTGATTTTCTCAGGATCACCTATTTACGTAGGCACGAAAATCAAAAAATTTAAGCTTATTCAGGGATTAATTGTACATTAAAACAAATATAGCGGATTTGGTTCTTGATTTATGTACGAGTAGTCAAGCTACGAACTTAGGCTGCTAGGCAACTTGTAGTAAAGTCTTCAGAAATTAAGCCTGGGCAAATTCGATGTCATAGTGGAAATTGGCCTAAAAAAGTAAAAATTTTGCAGTGCAAAGGTAATTAGTGTTTGCCAAATTGTAAGTTAGGCATCATTTCTAAGCTTCAACTGCTCAATTAAATTTTTTTCGACTTGACAAGTTGACTTTTCGGAGTATTTTCGACTCGTCAAAATTGTATAAAACATGAAAAATGTACATTTGTAACTTGTAATTGATGGCTTGATTTTGGATTTGACATAAATTGCAGTGATTTGGAACTATTTACTTATTTCATAAAAATGACATTGTAATTCGTCGAATTTAATTGAAATCATTTGGATTTAAATTACATTTAATTTAAATTACAATACCCAACAATTTGTCCAGCATCCTTGCATGGAACTTAGCTTGTAATTAGGAATGCTTTTTAAGTGCAAACCTATTTTATTTGGAAATTTCAGAAAAATCAAATTAAAAAATGTCAATTTTCATTAATTTAATCACATGAATATATTAATGAAAATTGACATTTTTTCATTTTAAATTTTGAAGACCTTAAAATTCCAATTGCATTATCCAGTATTTTGATGCGTTTGTTCCTCCCATGGACTGAGTGTGTAATTTAGGATTGGATTTAGATATGGAGCCAATAATGTATTCCACAGTTAAATTAAAATGTAATTGAAATTTCTCGTAAATGGCAACTAAATTTTTGGATTTTAATGACATGCAATTTCAATTTACTGTAGTTTGTCCAGTCGTCTGTCGTCTCTCCTCTCGTAAGAAGCTACGATTCCATCCATTAAATATATACGAAAAACTGGAAAAGCTGGGTGAACTATCAAATAGCACCCTGACCCCTGACCTTCCCAAAATAAATTCCATCCAAATATTTCTTCCAATTTCCCACAAACCACCAAAATATTCATATTCAAAACCCACCAAGTTCCAGATCCGAAACTACCTGTTCTCCCATTCCAAACCTTTGAAGTCTTCAGAGTCAAAACTTATTTTTCGACAAACAAAAAGAGCATCTTGGTTTTAATCATTAATCATGCACACATTCACTGTCTCTCACCTCAACAAACATGTTTCCCTGCCAAGCTCTCAAGGTTCCTTCCATAAGGAAACCATTAGGAATTTGGAAACAACAATAGTCTCCAACAAGCCTGCCATGGACGCACCCACACACTCCGCATGAACATGCTTCACCTTTATAGCCTTTTACCTTCACCAACAACGTGTCTCCACGAAAGACAAATGTGAAAGCAAGAGTCAAATAGGCCGCTCCTGGGGCCACACCACAAAACAAGCCTTTCACTCCACTTGGAAAACGAAAAACGAATACAATCTCTGACCAGGCCAGGCCAGGAAACAACCCTTCCACTTACTTACCACCATTAGTCAAATTGTCAAAATACGGGTCAGCAGCGGTTCAAACAATTTCACGTTTCTGTAGAAAAAAAAAGATCCCAAATTATGGTGAAGGAACCTAGGATGGTGGGAGCTCGTCTGACTTGTGAGGAATCTATTCATGGAATGAATTAAATCCTTTCTCAGTCTTTTAACTTCAAACTTCATCAGTGGCATTAAGGAATCTTCTGGGGTCTTGCCTGTAATTTGTTCAAGAAGATGTAACAGGTGGCTTGATGAAACGAGAAATAAGCGTTTTTTTTACACCTACTACAGCCCAATATAGGAAGTCAGAACTTATTAACTGACAAGACTCGCTCATTTTACGCCCAAGGTTAAACACTTAGCATTTTATGCTCCACGTGTTGGAAATTAGGAAATGCGTTTTTGTGTTCGTAAGGATTTATGGTAACCATCTTTTGACGTTTTCGAAATTATTTTAGGCAATTTTATGTCACTTCGATCCGATCTCTAATATCTTTTTCAAGAAAATCGGCTAAAATTCGTCGACAATTATGGACAACGCCATTTCAGACATATAATGTCCGAAATTAGAAATTACTGCATAGGCTAAAATTTGAAATAGGCCAATCTCAGACGAATACTCAAAAATAGATAAAATATAAAAATATAAAATTCACAAAATTCTTTGCCTTCACGCTGAAACATGCCAAATTCGGGTGAAGGCACCAAAAATTGCTTAAAACATAAAATTAGGCAGAAATATGCTTCGAATTTTTAATTAAATTTTAGGATAAAATTGAGAAAGATCTAATAGCCCAACCCTGCCTATTACCTTCTGGATATACTTTTGTCCTTCTTGAGAAGAAAAGACAGAGAATCCGATGGAGAATGTGTACAAGAAAAAAAAGAAGCATCTCTAACTTCAGTTTTATATAAGATCTTCATGTATAGATCCGTGGATCTGTGTTTTTTTCATCACGAAGTCCTCATCAGGAGAAATACGGTGGAGAAGAGACAAAAAAGTAAAAAAATAAATAAACCAACATTAGAGGTACAGGTCTCCAAACACCTTCAGCTCTGGCCATGTCAGAATGGACAATGGGCATCATGATTAGATGAGGCAGGTAGAGGTATATGGTTTAATAGGATGGAAAGATAAGACGCATCTTTTTTCCTAAATTTAGCCCATAGCTAGTAGCAAAGTACAACTTCTTCCTACTATTGTCCAGTCCAGGGTGCAGATAAAAAATTAACTATTGTAAATTGGTCAATGACGATATTCAATATTTCATAGACAAGGTTTTCCCCAGAAATGACATATTCCAGAGATATCCGCACGATTCTTTCCGCTCAACGTCAGCTATGCTCACACTATTGCCACTGGCATGTACAGGGCTGCTCGAATCGCATAGATTATTGCTTTTGTTGGATATGATTAATAAAATAAAATAAAATAAATATTAATGAACGTTGAATTAAAACGTACAGAAAATTAATGAAATAAATTCAACCGCATGTATTTACGTTAGCTTTAAAGCAAATCAAATGACGAAGAACTGATAAACAAACAATGTTTATATAAAAATTGAGGGTATTCACGATAATTAAAAAAAAACGAAATGGCATTCAAATTCGACCTTTGCCCTTATTTGAACTAGAAAATACGTATATTGACGCTTCCTTCAACGACGTTTATACACGTCAAAGTCAATATAACTCGAACCCCTGAACCCAGTGTCCAGTCGCACTCCAATTCAAGGATCACGTAATTTTACCCAATCCAAATTAGTCCTCGCAAATTATATCTAATGTATAATTAACTGTGCTATTCTATTCTCTTTTTTGCTTGAATTACGAATGCAATTGTTCAGCCTGCGTTTGGCCTTAAGCCTTGAGGCCTTTAGGCCAGGAAAAAATCCTGAGATCCCATTGTAACTGGGAGTCATTACTTATTAGAGGAATTAGAATGCAAGGGTTGGTTCCTACATATGAAAAGGACATGCATACATTATTTTAGTTAACGACAACATCATGTCACAGCGAAGGGGTTTAAATAGGCACACACACATTCAAATCCATGTCAACTCACCACCTCATCACTTCAATCAATCATTGAAGACAAAATAAAGGAATTCTGCCTGTCGGCTCTTCATAGCTACTTAAATAAATGCAAATGTTCTGCATGTGTCTGCGTCTTGACGTGTCACATGTCACGTGATACGTGTTACGTTAGAGCATTATTTGGCTCAAATGACCCAATATCAATTTCAGTTCCAATCACCTTATTAAGTATCCATTCGTCTCCCTCTCCAAATTCTCAGAGGATTACGTCTTTTGACTTTTCATTATTGCACAATTGAAATTCACCTTTCTAATACCCACAAAAGACGACTCAAGCACAGCAGAAGCACTGATAGACTCTCCTTATTTTTCACTGTATTTAAGTTACTGAAAATATTTCTGGATGGAGATGAGCATGACGTCTTGCCTGGACACTAAAAATACTTTGGACCAAAGAATCACCTAACACGTGCCTTAAGAAAGAATGCCTGGCCTTGAAATGTGACTATAGTCAACATAATTAGCACTTGAAAAATGGGTAGAAAAAAACGTTTTGATCTTCGGACCGTATTGTAAAATTGAACAGAAACTGCTACAACGTTTCCTGATACTTAAGCTCAGCTTCTATTTATACAGTCGTCCATCTTTCACCGCCTACTTAAATGCAAGTCTTGAATTTATATTGTACGCAGTAAATTATGTCGGCTTTTCAATCGGTTGAAGAAATAGGTAGTCCTTGAGCAGAAAATTAGTCTACAATTAAAATTGCAAGTATTTTCTCTCAAATAACATGCGTCTTTCTCTCTAACAGTTTTTTTTTTGCAAAATTGATTTTTTTTTGGTTAATGCACGTGAGTGGAGACTAACACAACATTATTGAAAATGGAACCGATTAAAACAAGTTTCGTATATTTTCAGATTTTTTGAGCTGATTAAAAAATATATCTGAGATTTTTTTGAAATTCAAAACATTGTACTTGCATTACGCTGACTTGGAGAAAGGGTCTAGGCAACACGGCGAAATTTTGTCCAAAAAGTCAAGTTTAATTTAAGAGAAATTGCGAATTTTCACGAATTTTCACTGCTGCTTCAATAATTCCACTGTCATTTCAACGTATTTTTAATTTTTGTAAATATATTTTTAAAATGTTAAAAATGGTTTTTCAGTTATTTATCAGCTTCTAAAATTTAACGACAGCTTTTTCTAAAATCTAACGACATTTAAGGGGTAGTATTGCATATGCCTCACTTCTACATAGATCACTGCTGGCAGTGAGCCGATTGCTTGCTAGTTGGATATTAAGAATCGTGATAAATGCCTGTTTCAAGTTTCAATTCACAGACGATTGAAGTCTCAACTATTATAGACTGTTTATCTGCACCTTGGAGGTACTAGAAAGACACAAGGAGACACTTCGTTGTTCATTGAAAATGTCATTTCTTTACCCACGGTGTATCTGATTGATGAAACTGATCGTTCGATGAGTAGCATACCGCTTAGAGCTTATAATTTCATCAGACCAGAGGATTGATCACTTGAGTCCAATTTTCAGTTTTCAATTGCCGTCTTTTCAAGCCTTTCTTCCCATGAACACTCGATTTCTCGAGGGTTGGAAGCTTGGACGTTGGAATGGTAGACTTAAGACTATTTTGATCAACGCCATATCCCTTTACAAAAGCCTACAGGCAGGCTACTGATCGAAGTAGCATAAGGATTTTTGTCGATAGCAAAAGCCTAGAGCCGTCTTATGAATCCCTGACTAATTAAAATGAGAAATATGTTTAAGCCTCACCTCTCGCTCAGTTCTATGCATCAGGTTAATTACAATTTCACGACATGATCTCAAGCTCAATCAATTTCCAATTCAGAGCCACAGAAGGAGACTCGTACAAATACGCACTCAGATATTGATGTCACTTACAATGAAACTTTGCTGCAGTCGATCCATGTCCTGATTTCTGATCATACTGATATGCCTTTTCTGTGGGTACATCTCTACGTTTTAAATAAACGTAATACACAATTTCAAAAATTAGCTCATAATTTATAATGGCACGAACATATTTTAAATCGGAAAATGCACATAAAAAGCTTTCAAGGTAGTTGGATCAATGTTTAAATTCTTAGCCACTTTTCACAATTTTGCTCAACAAAACTAAATAATCCATTAAAACATATTTGCTAGGAAGAATTGAAATTACGATTGAGATACGCGATACGAAACAGAAACAAACAAAAATTAAAAATTAAACTAAATGAAAAGCGAAGGCGCCATTCACTCTGGATTGCATTGATTGAAAGTCGTCTCAATTTCCTTTCTAAATTTTGTGTTTGACAATTTCTTTGTCTAATTCACGTTTTGAAGATATGTTCAAACAATTCAGACGAATTATGGCATCGATTTGCAGTCGGAATTAATATTATTCACAGCCTTCTTGCATGTTATTGGATATTTTGTAGATGCTGTTGCGGGGGAAAAAAAAAGATGGTCAAAAGAGTTGGCCTAAATAGAAAGATGCCGCATAGTACAACAAGTGGATGCTCTTTGCACCATGCACAATATGGCAAGTAGACCTAATGGCTTCAATTTCAACAACTTGTCATATTTCTACAATATAGAACCACATGCACTTCCTTAACCAACAAGTGCGCTACATCGAGCTCCGTTTTTCTAAATCACTTTTATTGCAATGAATCTGCAACTAAAAAATGAGAAAAATCTATTTTTTATGTTGTATTAAAACTCAAAACGTTGGTTACGAGCGTCATTCCATAATTTCCGTCTACTCTTGAATTTAGATCTCAATTTACTCAATTTTCAAAATGAGGTACCCTGCACCTAGTGCATTTTGCATCCACTAAACTAGGCTGTGCTGACTTAACCCATAAATCTTGCTCACTTCTCATTGTGTTCAATTATAGTGCAGTCCACGTAACGTACCGTTTAGAATCAACAAAGGCTAAAAACCTATCAGAATATAAAACAGTGCCCAACCTCATCTGACAAAGTGCCTAAAGCCGAGCATACATAACTCCAAATCCTGATTGACTCACGATCCCGAGTGATCAGGGTCTATGGCCTTATAACCTAAACGGAAAGGAAGGAATACTAATTTGAGTGGAGGAATCAATTGTTGGACGGAGACTAGCGGGTGTTGTGATTGTGATAGACTGACTTGACAGATGAACCTCCATTTGGACTGCTGGGGTGTGACACTTGATGGACACTGACATCTGAATAATATGAATATGAATAGAAACCCTTTTGTTACTCGACTCTTACGCCACTCGTACACTCCAAAAACAAAATCTGTGTAGTTAGATAAATCGGAACCACCTGGAAAAAGTATTGAATTATTTATACGACTATCTACTTTTTTTATAGTAAGTTTCATGGATTTTGTATGACAGGAATGTACAGTAATTGAAATAGCACAATTATTTCCTTTCAATTGAATACAGGTACATGACAGATTCGGTTTTTCAATTTGATGTAAGTATGTCTTCTCAATTAACTTCAAACATAATATGTATAATGCCAGAACATAGAAATGTGTAGGACTACAAAAAGTTGGATGTCATATCCTTTTCTTTGTTAAGATCTTGTATTTCAGCTACTCATAAGCAGATCACAATCATTATTCGGAACCAACAGGGTTGTTTCAAGTTTAAAATAATTCGTATTCTGTGTGGATATAAACTTGCCATGTTTTAAGTGCCGAAATCATTAATTTTGTCCGTGTAAAAAAGTATGCTAGATGATAGAAACACTTGCCAGGAAAAAAATTAATAATTAAAAAATATATAAAAACATTTAAAAGTAAATTAGCCAAACTATTAAAAAAAGCAGACAGTATTCGAAGCCATAGAAGTCCAGAATGTTTTTATAAATTGCGGTTAAAAAACATCAAAATCAGGAAAATCAAATATAATTCTACTTATAAAATGCTAAAAATAGTGGAAAGGCTAAATACATCACAGCAGTAAGCATAACAGTAAAAGAGTTAAAACAAAACAACTTTCAATCACAAATAATTCAAAATTTCAAAAGTGAGTTTAAAGATTTTAAGATATTTCCGAATTCCGATATCGCAGATCAAATGAAGTCATATCAAACAACCCTAGCCTAAAATTCGTAATTGTAGCGGAAAGGGTTCCAAATCCCTATGAAATTGACAATGAGAAGACTAGAAGAAGGCCTGGCCTTCAGTTCAGTTAGTGTGAAGTGGGGATGAATGGTTGGGAAAGGGCGAGAGATCATGATGAGAAATTGGTTCAAAAAAGTAAGTTTACCTGGAAGCCTCGGGGTTGGGCAAGATGAGATGTGGGCCGGCCACTTCCGTGCATTGGGGCCGTCTGAATCATTTCATCTGCCGAGAGACAGTCCTCTACGTCTCCACTGCACTCTTCCGTACTCGAGTCTCCATCGAGTTTCAAATCACCAAAATCCTACAAATCAGATAATCGAATCCAAAAAATTATGCAATTTTAAACCATTATTTTTTGCTATGACCCTAAAATTACTCGCTCTGAAAATGTAAGTTTGATACTAAAATTAACGCAATTTCAAATGTAGCTTATTTGGTCCAAAAATGCGTTTTAAATTAAAGTATTGATTTTATCCTACGATTAATTAAAATTTTAAATGACATTAACAAATTCCTGCCCTCTTCATTCGATGTGTCGGTTTGCTCCAGAATTAAATACTACGCATTTTAAGCATTGGACTAATCACTAAACTACTTATTGAAATTAAAAGCATTGTTTTGATTTAATTTCATATGTGGCTTATTTGGTCCAAAAATAAGCTTAAAATGTTTATTTTAAGTAAATTTTTAATTTAAAGATTAATTCAAACAAACAAAAGCTATCAATAAATTCATGCCCTTTCCTTCCGAGTGTCGGTTTGATCTTAAAATTACTTGCACATCTGGAACGTTGGTTTAATCACTGAATTACTGAAATTATAGACTTTGGTTTGATCCTTAAATTGCTTTGTATAACTAATTGCATCGGTTTGATTCTAAAAAAAAAACTAAAAATTGCAAAAAATGCTAATTGATTTGATCTTAAAAGTAATGAAACTGAAAACGTTCGTTTGATCTTAAAAGTGCATGCTGGAATTAAAATCGCTGCTCTGATCCTAAACTTGCAGGAATTTACAGTGACGACTCAATTCTAAAACTACTCAAATTATTAAAGCGGTTGATTTGTATGATTATATAATTGGTACTGGTGTAAGTTTCAAACGTGGTCGGTTTATTTCAAAAATTGCTGAAATTTAAAACGTTAGTTTGACGAAACGTTCTTCAATTGACACTTCAAATTCTGGCTCGATCATATATCATACAAATATTGAAAATTAATAGTTTCACGAGATAATACCGGACAAATGTCCGGTAAGTATTATTGAAATTAATTTGTATTTCAAAATTCGAAAATGCATCGAAACTGGAAAATATATGTATTAAGTAGGAAAAACAAAATTACATAGGCTGGAAAATTACATCATTACATAGCTTGCTCAGCGATATTCTTTTGCAATTTTCTAAGCCTTGCCTTGTGAATGACGATTTCATTGAAAAAAAGCAACATAAACGCGTCGTTTAAAAAAAATCGTACCAAAAAATTAATATAATCCCATTAATTATTACTTAATTGCGTTTTGTTAATTCAAATGGCCTCAAACTCAAACTGTACTAAATGACAATTTATTGAAAACAGAAACAATGTGACTAAATTACATGTTTCATAAATACTCAGATCAACTCGAAGCAACAATTAAGCGAATACGACTAATTAAGAGCTCAAGGGCCAACGTACCAAATGTTCCTCAGAAGTCTCACTATTGAAGTTCCTCGGTCTCTCTTTGACTTCCTTCTCGTTCCCAGACGGAGGTGAGTCGACGAGCAAGTCAAAGATTCCACTATCAGTTTCCCAAAATTCATCTGTCATCACATAAAAAACAGAATATTCAGATCATCATCCTCCGAGTAAACAATGCAAAATAATTAATGGTAGTCATTCTGTCATTCTATATCAAAGACAATAAGTACAAACATTTTAGTTCAATTTTTTGGTCTCTCCGTCAATCTCTGGCCTGAAATACAAAAATTCAATGTTGCTCACGGCGAATTAAATATGATATGCATTATATACTTAAAAAATATTTGAGCCTATCACTTGAAGTTGAAGAAGAGTTGAATTTAATTGGAGCTTACTCCATTAGGCCACGTAGTGGGCTCAGACATTAGTAGAACAGAGGTCTGTAATTATGATATCATTCAATTGAGACATCAATCTTTTCCTTTGATTCGAATGACATGCTCTAATTTCTCATTTCCCTTCATCATCCTTAGCCAACAAAAATTCAAATAGTATTCATCTCATTTTCCATGACTCAAAATTTGAAACAATAGAGAAACATATGCTTACAGTTTATTAGTTTAAATCGAGCGTTTGTCTGAGCCGAGCAAAAAATGCTGTATTAGTAATTTGCTATTGATTAAGTCAATTGTTGTACCTATGTGCACTTAACCTGCAAATTACATGTAAGTAATTGAAATCACCGTAATTTTAAAAGCATGGTGGGCGTTGAGCGCGATTCGCTGGATGCTAATACAAGTCACCGTCAATTGGGCAAAAATGTTATGAATTTTAAAAATCATTGACATTGACTAAAATCAGCTAATTATTATATACGTAATCAAATCCGAAATTACATTTTGAGAAGATGAAAATTCAAAATCAGGCTTTCAAACTTCGTCAAAATCAAGATAAAAAATCGCACAACTTTAACAAAATTATTTTACAGCCCAAAATCATGTCATTTTGTTTCATTTAAACATCTGGCATCGCCTTAATGCGCCTGCGCCCAGTGGGGCCGCATCCAAATACACTAAAAAATGGCTTAAAATCATTTAAAATTGAGCTTTTAGTCATAATTTGTAATTCGTAATTCATGCCATATTCATCTTCAAATGTTTCCAATACAACTTTCATTAAAATCGTAACAAAATTAACAATCTCTGGAGTTTTTCAAGATATAGTTTGGAACACAAAAATTGTATTTTGTCTGTTTGATAGGCTCGTTGTTTTTGTAACTCTTGCATAAAATGTGTTCGTATTCCAATTGACATTTAACTGACAATTCATTTGCAAATGTAAATGTGTAATTTGTAATTGATAGTTTGAATTCAATGTAATTCCAAATTGAAACTCTCTACTCTTGATTTGATATAATTTGACTCACATTTCCGAATAATTAGCCCAACCCTGTTAATTTCAGACCTTCATAAACTAACATTAGTCTCATGGTCAAGAAAAATGAAAAGTAATTAGAAGGTCCCACCTTGGACACGGAAGTAACCAAAGCTTAGCCTGCCTGACACGAAATGGAATCAAAAAATCTAAAAAATTCCAAAGCTGATGATTTCAACTTCAACGCCTAGCAGACAAAATTATCTTAATCAGGAAGAAAAAAAACCAAGGCTTGGCTGTAGTACTCATTCAGAAATCCAACTAACAAGAGATTCTATTGTAGGAAACAATCATTGAAATCCGTCCTCCGTTTTGGGTTTGAAAGGGTTGGAAATGAAATTTTGACAGGTTTTCTGATCTGATGTCAAGATTACTGAAAATCAAAAGAAGAGGCCAGGTGAATGGCGTTGGAAGGAAGAGGCTCGAGTTAACTTCATTTAGATTGGTTTACAACAAATAGGATTAAGGTCCATGCTCGTAGATACGAACAGAGAACAGAACAGTAGTACACGGAAAGTGACAGGGATGGGAAACGTGGTTCTTGAGTATTTTGACATGAGATGACATCCTTATCATCACCCAACATCACCAAAATACAACCCATTGTGAATTCATTATCCTCCACAATAGGCTTCTTCATCAATGCAAATGACACTCGAGAGACTCCGTTCCCGTCGTCCCTTGTCCACTTCAAGTCCTGACTTCTTGCTTGGGATTTGGGACTTATGGGAGAACTCAGGTCGTAAAATGTCACAATAGGAGAC
>JAQFYU010000476.1:0-21748 GCA_034694905.1 Ceratophysella granulata | reverse complement strand
TAGTGATGAGAAGTTTTTTTGGTACTAAATATGCATAGTACGTATATATTAATACATAGTATGCTAGCCGCCTGGACCAAATACTGTACTAACTTTTAGTCTTCTACTTTTTGGCAATTATTTAACCAGAAATTGCAAAAGGATGTAAATTCAAATAAAGTTCATCCTTGTATCGCAAAATCTGCATTACATACCTAATTCTGCTTAAATTCCACCACTCAACTACTTGTTGTATTTTGGATTTCGCATATATTATTTTGCAATTTGCGTACAACTACTTTTGTTTTGAATTTTATCTTTCTAGAATGTTCATTTAGATATACACTACATAAATTACAGGCGTCTAGATTAAAAATGAAACCTTAAAAGTACAAGATTAAATGATAGTATAGTGTGCGATCAGGCGGATCGCATACTATACCAAAAAAAACCTTTGATACAGCATGCGATCCGCCGGATCGTTCGTATACTACATATATTGTACCGCTTTTTTAGTCGACAGAAGTTACTTATTTTGAGCAATGATATTTAATTCTAGTTGCAGAATTTAGTCACACGAGAATTGTGATTTTGTATAATTAATCGGGTTTCATTCGTGTACAGTATTACAGTGTTCTGCTATATGTAACATTTATTTTCATCTTTTCACTCAACATTCTTTTTTAAGACCCGTGAATATCAACTTCAAATAACTAACCTAAAGGACCCCAGTTTAGCATTATGATATTACTATGACAGTTGAACCACTTCCGCAATATATTACTTTATCTGATGCGAGCATGATCAACCCTTTTAAAAACCGGTTAGATCCAATATATTGCCTGTGTGGGAACATGTTGCCATGACAACATTCCCTGGTCAATGGAATCCTTATGTTATTGACAAAAGTTGTAAGACAGATACATACGATAGGTACATACTTAAATCAGACCCCGATACATAAGCAACAGGGCAACAGCTCATTATAAAGAGCAAATATAATTTTCATTTCTAGTGCATTTTATTATAATTAAACCAAATAATTAAAATGAATTAAAAATTAAAATTGACTCAAGAAATATTCGTTTATTGAAATCAATAATACATTCAAGACATCAATATAGTATATAGGCATGGAATAAGCGGCGTATGGGATCTGTTATCGTATCGTATAGTATTATAGCAACCCAAGGTCAAAATGTCATTTCCAAGGGAAAAAGTGTTATAAAATTTTCCCCATGTGCACGCCTTGTATCTGTAATCAAGATCTTTTTGCAAAGCACATCGCAAAATGCAACGTTTGGAGCAAGCTACAGGCACAGTTCTAATACAATGACCTATTTTTGCACATTTTCGGATTCCAAATTGGCGTACTGTAAATTTTGCAAATTGCGAACTACACATAACATTTTTTCCAGCATTGCTTTGAAGGCTGCCTTAATGGCATCATACTTGATATTTGCATTACGGGCACCGGGCACCTGTGTTTCTTTTCTACGTGTATTTGCTGCAATAGTACGTCGCATGTCCACGTTAGATGGCACCAAATGCATCTGCAAATTCCTGTTGGCTTTTGGCTCTTCTTTTTATTACAAACTTCGACCATTGCACTTTCTATGTTACCGCTATCATCAGTCATTATCAAATCATTAACTGGACCCGGATAATTTGCCAGCATGTTTCCGAACAGTTATGACGAATTATGATTGAAATTACGGTTTCCTATTCAGTTTAGGATTTGCATCAGTTTACAAAGTGTCTTTGAATTCCTTATTAATTCGAGAAATTGTAACCACAATTCTTAAAATGACCGGAACAGATGATCGACATACAGGTATAGGCACAACAGCAGCTGAGCTATATGGTGAATCGTGAGATGCAGAAAATAAGGTTTGCGGAACGAAGTGAACATCAACAATCACAATCAGCAAAAAAGCGTATAGCACAAAAAATGCGTCGTTGAGTCATTCTCATAACCTTCTCTTTCCAGTATAGTGCAGAAGAGCGGAAGGTAAGCTATTTAGGTTAAGTATTCAATTATCATAATGCGTATATTGGTAATTACAAGGTCAAACATATTAAATTCGTAATTTAAATAGCTGCGTGCAGCGTGCGTTCAAGTTGCGTATTACGTAAGGTGATCTAAGCTAGGTAAATGGTAACTGAACATGCACGACACACGATGGGATTGCACCAAAATTCGCAACCTATCGGTAATCCCAATCCCAATGCATGTGCTTACTTTTTTAAGTAGAGTATTTCGTAATTAGTGATTCGGTAATTTCATTTGATAAAAGATCTAAGGTCACGTCAGCAATATATGTATACTTTCTGGTATTTGCTAATAACAAATGATATCGACCGTTTCATATTTACGAATTACTGGCGTGGCGTAGCGCGCTGCTGGAAGCGTGGGACGACATTACGACGTTAACCAAACTTCCTAGTTACCTTTTTTTTTTAATTATTTGTTTGTTGGTTGTATTTTGACATTTGAGCCTTAAAATGTTAAATCCGCATTTTTTCTCCACTTATTAGATTACTGATTGTTCGGAAAAAGATCGAAATTTGCTGCCAAAGAAACCCGAAGCTGTGTTCAACTATTGAGGTTGACAGCTGACGGTTCGGTGTGCACGCGGCACCTTGTCCAACCACATCGGAAGAATTTCAGATATTTTCAATACAAGGTAATTTGAATTTATGAAATATGGCCTAAATTCGCAACACCAACCTTAATAGTTCACAACTGCGTCATATCTGAGGATCTAAAGGCTATTAGTTATTTACAGATATTTGGGATTTATGGTTGCATATTCTTGCGAGGAGGGTCTTCGTCGTCTGCGAGTTAGAGTAATCTGCTGAGGGTGAGTTAAGAGTTTTGTTTTCATCAGGGCCAACTACCAAATCAATATTTATGTTCATTGGAAAAAAATTCATTTTGTAATATTCCAGCTGAGCGGAACAAAGTATGGCTAAGCCTGACGTCATCTCAAAGAACAGCGAATCACAAGAATCACAGCTGAACGAGACCAGTTTACACGGAGCCATGGCCAATTTGCACTTGGAACGTAATTGTACTTGTCCCTTCAAGACCCGATGTACTTGTGGACCCTCCTCAACCAGACGACCTTCGAACAAAAAGAAGACACAAGAATTCCCATACTTTTGGAGAAAAACCTTGGCCAACCCATTCAATGAAATTGGAACCAAACGACGGTGTTCCTTTGAAATTATTCAACCCTCAAAGCTCAAACTGGCCACTACTACTGCTGTGACTCTGACCCCGTCGACTTTTGCTGGCCGAAGTCGACTGATGTACAAATCCTGTCCACAAATAGTTCCAGGTCTGATTCCTCCCTCAAGTTCACAAGAGAATCTGAACCCTGCTGCAAGTGCTGGAGTTATTCCGGATTTGGATTTCAATAGTCTTTCCATTGACGGTAATTTTTTAGTTTGAATGCCTTGTTGTTTTTCAGAAATACGAAATATTTACAATTATGTCCATTGCCACTAATCACAGGTCGTGTTCCTGGCTTACGAGGAAGAATTGTGGACCTCCCAAGCGGGATTCTCATTCAACGGAAAACTCGTCCATGGCGATCACGTCCGTTGGGCCAAAGTCGGGTTCTTGGTAGCCTCAGACCTTCAGCATCCACCCAATCCTTGCCACCTATTCTGGAAGATGAGGATGAAGATTCACTTCTCAGTCCGTCCATCTCGAGCCTTAACCTCAGCCCACCGCTTCAGCAATCCCTTACAAATTCTAGCAATATGAACAGTAGCTCAAGTCAGAACTGTTCTCAACAAGCTCTGATAGAAGCTGGTGGTGGTGGACCTGAACGGGATGACGTTACGATTGATGAGTTGGCCAGCTACATCGAGTATGGACTGGTCATTCCCAAGAAAATGAGCACTATGGCGGAAATGATGTACACTTGAAACTCTGCACGAATCCTTTCCTTCTAAATTCTCTGCTACAATGAATTTCAGCTGTGTATTTAGACTTCATATACGAAAACTACTAAATAGTTCCACCTAGTGTCAAAATTAGGGAGGAAATCTTTGTAAATTGCGAATAGTATGCAGCAATATTGAAATAGATTATATAGCTTCCTTGTATTTCCGTCTTAGCTCCTTTAACTATACTTACTTTTAAAATGGCTTTCGTGCAATTAAACCTGTTACATTCGGCAATAATATTCAGTCTTCAGTATTTGCAACATATTTTTCCAAATGAAACTCTGAGGCACGAGCAAGCTACTACATAATTTTAATCTTCTTGTATTGTCAAATCTTTTATTCGCTTCTTCCTCCTTTCAGTAGTGTGCATTGTTCGAGTTAAATACCATTACCATTATCCCCTTCACTTTTCTGTAAAAACGTGTTTCGAATGTACTTAACCGTATGTGTTGTCAAGTGCATTACTTGTTAAATATTTTACTAATTAATTAATCGAAAATCGCATTTGAGAGATTCGAAATTCGAACCAATACGTGCTATAAATTATGAAAAAGTATATATAGAATTTCGTGTTCTCAATGAATGATGAACTAACTTGTTCTGTAAATAACTACAATCTAGATTTTTAGTGTAATCCGTTTAATGTTGTTCAGAGAGAGAGTGAAGAAGTCATAATTAAACTCGAAAGAAGTTTAGAACGCAAAAAAGCATACCGGATCAGATCAATGTGTTTAGCTTTATTTTTTTATTAAACAGCACCATCTCCCATCTCTGTAAAAACTAAATTGCAAATTCTAGGATTAGATTTAAATCTAGGATATGAATTGGAAATTGGAAATCTAGGATTGATCATATTCGTCACCATTATTGCAACAAAGGCTATATTTGAAATGAACTCTTATGCCTTTATTGTCTAGAACTATAGGCATGCTAGCTTACGATCAAAGAAATACAATACAAGCACCGCTCGACTCTATTCCAAAAATTCACCGAAACCAGCGATAAATAAATATTAGATTATATCGAATCATAAGTATTTACAAATTTAAAAGTATTGCAGTACAAATTGTTCTACGAAGCAGGCATACACTGTAGAATAAATAGGCTTTGGTGGATCTAGCGTAAGTAGACGGTTCTTGGAGGAGGAAGTAGGCAGATCAGATTACATATTTGACGTTTGCATTTTCATAGTGTTTAAAGATACTTGTGTTAGCAGTTAGCCGATTATTAGGGCGATTCGACATTTTTACAGTTAGCCGATTATTAGGGCGATTCGACATTTTTAACATGTATTACATACTTGTGCGTCTCCAATTTATTTTATTTTTGTATTAGTAAACCGAACTAAAGAGGAATCTATCAAGTCCAAGCCAAATCAACATTGTTCTGGAATGTTTCCTCGTCTCAGATCACAAAAATACGCTTGGACAAGTCTTTTCAAATCCATTTAAAGCTCCAGTAATACTAAAAATATAAATATTATTCTGAAATCAGAATCAATCAGGAAAAAATGCATATAATTGGAGCATTCAAAAGCTAAAATCTCAACAAAAAATGAGCTTATGTGGTCGAAACAGCATCCTCTGGCTGCACGAATCGACAACTATTCTCAGAATTGCTGCTCTACTCGATGATGTTGGAAGTCAAACTAGTATTTGCAGATGTAGACTGAGACAACGGAAAGGTTGAAGGTGGACAAATGTCAAAGGCTGGTCCGATCCGTTGGAAATATTTTCGTAGAACAGCTCTCAGCTCCGCTTTCAGCTCAATACAAATCATTTCACACAGGTACGGGTAGTAATGGCTGGAATGAACTTTGAACTGAAATAGAGAATCAATTTCTTAAAACAAACTAGAAATTTACATTTTACTCCAATCATTTGCTTTTTTCACATACTCGTTCTTCGGGTAGCTTTAGAACTTTGGTGAGGCATAAGAGGAGCAAATTGGTCCAAGTGTCCCGATGGGCATTAGACGGAAGTGCCAAAAAGTAGTCTAGTGCACCTGTACACGTTTCCACTAGTCGCCGCTCGATTTCATCATGAGCTTCTAACCGTGACTCGTCCAGATTCATTCGAAACAATATTCTCAAGGATGTGGCCAAACTCTGACATTCCTGTTGTATGAGATTGGGCTTGGTCTGACCTTTGAAACCCGCCTTCCATAATAAATTACGCTGTAAACATTAATAGAAATCCCTTTAAAATACGAAATACGATAGTCTTATTAGGATGAGGCATAATTGATTGGTACCTGCTCGTTGTCGATGTTGAATGATTTAGCAAAACTATGTGATCCACCCAAACAGTCCAAAACTATAAATAGGTGGTCACTACTGAGAAAGGGATACATTCCTTGGTCCTCATGCTGAAGATCACACTGGGACAGCTTCGCATCAGAGTCAGTCTGGAATTAGATGTATGAGACTCACGTAATAACCACGTTTGCTTAATTTTTGTTTTGACGGATAGTGTGACATGTGAAATGAATTTACCTGTGCTGCAGCCAGGTTCTCAGCATCCTCTTTCTTGGACGTGGATGGGAAAAATACAATATTGTCAACGGTCTGTATCAATTCCACTTGAACTATGCATTTGATTAGTAGCTTCGTGAAGAGGATATCATGCTCCTGGAATTCAAAGACAAAATATTTGAAAGTGATCATCATAACCTCAAGTATACCATTGAAATTATTGGGATTACGGAAGGAGCTTGTTGTGGATGCAGGCTCTGCTTTCGATTCGGATTTCTAGCGTTAATGTGATTTGCCTCGGCGATATGATTCATCTACACAAATCAGAGTATTCAGTTAAACACGCAAGCAGCCTGAGAAGAATTGTGTACTTGTTTTGTGTCATTGATTTACCTGGTCACCCCGTGGCCTCCATGTCAAAAGGAGATCGGGTCGTGAGGCTTGGAAAATTGAATTTAGAAAATTACAGGTTGAGTTCCATGCTGTGGGTGTGAATTTGAACCCGCTCGATATGACCAAATGTTCAAAACAATGAGTGCCGGACCTTGCGAGTTGCTCATGATCTAAAAAAATTCAATATTTACGTCTTCAATATGCTTAGTAGTGCTTGTTATGCAAATTCGGTCTTGATTGAGGTCAGTTTACCTTGTAAGATGCACCACTGCAACTGAACGAAAAGGTCATCCATCAGGAGTGGGCCCAATACTTCGTAGTATTGGGTGAAGACGTCCACAATTGCAAAAAGTGCGTGATTGCAAGTAGTTGTCATCCACTCCGCTTTCTGAAAGTTAAAAAAGTTAAAAAAAGTACAAAAAATGAAGTCATTCTAGGACATAAGATAAAGGAATTTATGGAATTCCGAGATAGTACCTCGTGGTGCTGCTCGGGTAGCTTCATGTTATCAAAAATTCTGAACAAGACTTGGAATAGATCCTTCCACCAATGCGGTTGAAATGATTCTCCGTAAGTTTTCATGATTTCAAACATAACCTGAATCAAAAATCACAAATTGACAGTCAAAAGTAAATAGAAGAAGAGAAAGTTGATTGAGCATGACACTTACGGTAAGACCACGAGTTCGGACATCCAGATTGCATCGATTGACAATACAGGAGAGTTCAAAAAGAATTGGAAACCAACCTCGTACCCAAATCCGATCCTCTTCTGCTACCGTGATTTCATCCATGCTGTGTTCGATTAGAAGCTGTGAAATTGAAAAACAGGTGTGATTTTGGAATTTAAAGAAAGAAAACTCGAGTATCGGTCCGGTGATGGAAGTGAACATGAACATACCTGTGGTTTCTCATGGACATATTTAGCACAATGTCGAATAAGCCGAATCGCTTCCATACTAATATCTGGAAAGGCCACATTACAGGCAAACTCGGAAAGGCACTTGATGGCATCTTGGAAGGAATCCACGAGAATAACAAGACTTTGTTCGTACAGTTCACCTGCGCGTCACATAAAATTGTTGTGTTAATATTTTTGCACGCTTGAATTAGGAAACAATTACAGGCAAAACCAACCTATGATTTTATTCGTTGTTTGAAAGGCCATTTCCACAATATTGGCATCAATGTCTGAGGCTGATATGTGAAATACACCAAAAATATTCTTCCATCCAGAACGGATCTTCGACGACTGCGAATTGACCATTTGAGTGATACAGCGCACGACCATATCTCGAATACCAGGTGAGCTGAAAATTAGCATTAACACGAATTTCATCAAAATAAGAATTTCCAACTATTTTAAATAAAATACTACCAAAAATCTTACTGGTTTTTCTTCATTATGAGTTCAAAAGGTCGCAAGAAGTCCTTTTGGAATCTGAAGTTGGCAAACTCTCCTTTTTCAATGAACTTCATGGAGAGTTGCCGAAGGGAGTCGATTGCAAAGAACGCAACTTCTTCATTCGGAGAGCAACCGACACGATTGAAGTGTTCACCAAGAACCTAAACAAAATTCAGTTACACTACACTAACATAAAATACTTAGATTCAAAACAGGATATACGCCATTTCATAGGTTCGAACCTCCCAGATCCTTGACCATTGTAGTCGAATACGGCCCATATTGTAGTATGAAATCTCCACAATCTTTTGTAAACTGAACATTCGGAACTGATGAGGGTTTGTCAACTCGTCCAATGAAACCTACAACAAGTATCATATTAGATCCGCTGCGAGAAAACATATACTTGTAAAGAATACAAAATGTCCCAACCATACATGACACAAGGCTTTGACAAAGTCAACAATCGCATCCCCATCAAGCCGAGTTGATCCCGTAAAAATTCGATCAACTGCTACGAGGACGCTCTGCGAGCTCGCCTCACCAATCGATTCCTTCACACTCGCTGTAAACAATGAATTCAACAAGATTATACGCATTCCTGACTTTAATATATTAAAGGTTACGATTCAAAACTTACGATCTAAGGTATTGAAATTGAGGGCGAGTGGATCATGAGCGTAGTCTGACGAAGTGTTGCCAGCCAAAGCAGCCCATGTGAGCGCACTCCTCGATGACTCTTTTGCTGATCTATGACCGGAGCCTGCCAGTTGTGCGAGCTCAAGTTGTGAAATGCATTTAAGAATATCCAACCACGCACTTCCTAAGTAGTTTCCTGTGAAATATGGAGGATTTACAGAATTGAAGTGAATTTAGGATTCAGGCCATTCAACTTTAACTCGTCGTACCTTCTGTTTGAGCTACTGTGATAAGAGTTTTGATCGTATTAATATTTTTGCTCTTCATTTCCGTGAGTGCAGAATTACTCGCTGTTAGAAGCGTAAATCTTGCAAGAGCTTGAACGTAAGCGTCTCGTTCCAACTGTTTCAAATAAAAATTTATTTTCATTTTTTTATATTGCACGTAAAATATTTCAGCTAATTTTGAATTTTTACTCACCTTCATATGAAATATGCAAGCAATATGTATGGCGCATCTCATTCCATCCAAACAATGGTTTGAGATTTCAGAATCATCACAATCTTGAAGTCCAACGCTGAAAGCAGCGAGGAATGGTGTCCAGGCGAGCTAAAGAGTCAATTAATTTAAAATTACAGTCTCGCTTAAAATAAATTCTAAAATCAGGTTTGAAATTCGAAATACCCGACGAAATAACCCACCTTGAACATAGGACGAACATGTTCCAAATGTTTCGCAGACGTGAAAGACGCCTGAGCATGGCTTACGGATTCCATCAAACTCTTAGCAGTTGAAGCGAGTGCTTCAAGTTCCATGTTCCAAACCAACTTCCGTTTTTTCTCGTTTACTAATAGTGAACCGCTTTCTGAAAATACAAATTAGTCCAGTATTAGTCTTTAAATCAAAGGAAATATAGCGATTCGCATTTACCTTGCTTCCCTAACTTGGCTTGACCTTTCATTTTGATTTGTTTCCCAGCAATTTCGTCATATATTTGGGACAGGTAGTCTTCCGGTAAGTCACGACTGTCGTTAATGCCTCGATTCATCTTGATGTATTGCTCCTTCGTCATTTTCGTTTTTACCTGGTTTCAAAGTATAGATAGTAGGTACTCTAGTATCCCGAAACAAACAATTTCAAATCCTTTGACAAGATTACTTGAGGGCTGTGCAAGTCCGTGGTTAGCATAATAATGGAATATGCTAGGACGTAAGCGGTATCCGCACTGGCGAAGATTCCGTTGCTAAAATATTGCAAATTGAATAGGAACATGGATCAGTACAAGGATATAAAATCGATTGTTGTCAGAATCTACTATGAAACTTACTTTGGGTTACATTCACAATATCTACTCGCAAACTTTTCCATCAAACGATCAATTTTCTGAGCTTCACCAGGTAGTCGAAATCCATCCAGGAAGAGCCGCAAAGCTGTTACAAAGTCCTTGTCTTTGAAATCCATTTGGTCCACGTATGCATACATAACCTAGAATGGAAACAGGCCCATGTATTGTCTATGGTTGCTTAATTCATGAACCACTTAAAAATTCTAAAAACAAACCTGCTTATTCAATGTTTCAGGGTCACCAAGAAATTCTCCAACAAGAGTCTTGTCCAACCTTTCATCGGTGAGAAAGAAGTGTGCAATTTCCTCCGAACTTTCACCTAATAATTTTCTCTCGTGAAGAAAGGCCAATCCACGTTTCGGCTTGCGGTTAAATCTGTGTGATATAAAAAATACATTCACAAATGAATTAACTATTCATTCGAGTTTCAGAAAGCTGCTCTCAAAACTTACAAGAATATCCCTTGTTCCCAAATATCTTTTTGTTGTTTGATGACTTCGAATTGCTCAGCATTATCGTATGGGTCTGTTTTCTTTCCAGCCTCTGCGTCTTCTTCGTGGTTCTTTTCAGAGCCTGCAATAAATGAAATATATGCTTAATTCACTGTTCCAATTTACATTGTAATTCGAATTTGGAGAAAGACCTGCCTGTCCAACTTACTCAAATTGGACTGAGAATGCGGATTCACGTAAAGCGACTGACTCCATTCAACCATACACTGAAGAATCCCAACAAGTCCTTCTATTCCTTTGACACGCATCGCCTTCTCTTGAATAGCACTGCTTCCCGTTAAGTCAATACCTTGTCTTCCTTGAGCTATCTTGCTCAGATCATTGACCAATCTTTCAAAAATATTAGCCGCAGCCAAGTCACAGTCATAGTTTACATATAAATCAACTATACATTGGGCGTCTCCACAGATTCGAGTTAAAGCTTGGACGGCGAGCCACTTGTGCTCAAAGGAGGAACCAGGTGACTCCACTAATGGGAGGACGATTTCCTTGAAAAATACCTAAAAGCAAAAAAAAACGTTGTAGCTTCACAAATCGATTCTTACAGCACTTGAAAGTTGTAGTTCTCATAATTCTTGCCTCTATTTGCATTTTCAAGTGTGCCTTGAAGTGAGCCAGTAGATCCAGAAAGAGTGCCAATGACAACTGAAAGACCTCAGGAACTGATGACACGCCGTTCTTGGACAGTGCAACGCACAAGTACTGACGGATGGCCGTAATAAAGATAGGATTGGACTTGAAAACTTCTCCAGCATTCTGTACGATCGATAGAAGGAGCTGAAGAGAGAGGACTTTTGACCGCAACTCGTGTGATCTGTATAAAACCAATGACTACATTTTTTAGGCAGATGTAACTCAATTGATTATATACAACGTACTTTGGGTCAGGTGCTCCATCCGGAAGAGGTTTCATGGACAATTTACAAAGTGCACGAAAGACCAGAAAGGCATCTTTCTGTAGCACGTGAGCAAAATGGGCACTCGTTGCTTCGGAATCCGTTCCTGCTTCAATACTCTCCTGAAATTCAAGTACAAAAGTGTAGAAAGTCAGTACATTACGGATATTATAATGAATTACGCCATACGATTCACCCAAGTTCAAATTCTACTAGTTTCACCTGAACGTCCATCATGAAGCCAAAATACTGACGTGTTAGCATTAAAGTATAAACAGCATATGTGATTGAGATTAAGTACTGTGAAGTACACATTACTCGTTACACATTCATAATCAAAAAACATTTTTACCTGTGAAGGCACTCTAGTTATCGTAGGCGTAGCTGGAGTTGATACAGGGGTCGTAATAGATTCTTCGGAAATGGACAGAGCTGGAGTTGACACATTATTTTGAGTAGAGCCCTCTGAACTAATAGAAACTGTATCAGAAGCGTGATTCACACTGGGTGATTGATCTTCATTTGGGGGCATTGGAACCGATTCAGGGGGTTGTGCCACGGATTCTTGCGAGATTGTTGAAGTTACAACTGGTACGGCGGCGATTACAGATTCCTCAGAAGTTGTTGAAACTTCTTGGTCCGAAGTATGGTTATTCGTTGATTCTTCAACTGTTTCTTGATCGGACATACATTCAGGATGCTCAAGAGCAGAGATAGGAGGTGGACAACTTTGTATCGTCGTTGATTCTGCCGGTGACACTGGAACTTCTTCTGCTTCGGCATCCTTTGCTGGAGTCTCCATGGACGTGGGAATTGGAGAATCGGCTACATTTCCGCTTTCGTTTGTGGCTTCTCCTTCAAAAATTTAATAAAACGGATTCAAAGTATACGTCAAAGTATAAGTAGGAAGATCGCAAAATAAGTTAACCTTCGACATGATTTCCATTTGCCTTCCTGGGAGACGGCATATCCACCCGAATTTCTGGAATATTGTTGTCTTGACTGGTTTCAACTTCAGGTTTCTCATCCGGTCGTGACTCCATCTGAAGAACTTGGGCTTTCGCTTCATCGTCAATATGCACGTCACCATCACCGTTTAGGAACGGATTGGAGGAATTGTTTGGATTCGGAGTTGATGCTCGACTTTGATTGACGCCGTCTCCTTCCTCATTTAAACTACCGTTTTCACCTTCACTGTCTTTAACATTGAGAACAGAAACACTTGATTGACTCGCCGAGTGTTTGCTGAGAAGATGTTGATTCTCCATACGGGAAAAAATAACGTTTAGCATTTGGGTGAGGGTTGCACGGGCGGTGGTTTGATTTATTAAGTTTCTACTTGCTAAGTAGATATTGTAGCAAGTCCGAACAGTGAGAAGGACGGTACCTTCATGGATTTCAACATGCTGAGAAGTCACGACGGTCAGAAGCGCCTGTCATCAAAGAAACAACATTACACGAACTCTTACTAATGTACATGTTAAGAACAATTATTAATTTCTACTCACCTTGATAATTTGAAGCTGAACACCTTCATCAGTACTGGGACCAACGAAGCATCCACAAATAGTTTCAACGATTCGATCAATTAGTTTCTTCTGCGGTGCTGTGACGTCTGGACAATTCCCAGTCAAATGTCCGTACGCAATAAGTTTCTGAAAATAGAAATAAGAACAGTCGGATTAAATCAGAGGCTAAAGGTCAAAATGGAACTGAGCGGTACATTACAAAACCATGGCAACCGACATATAGCTGTTTTTCACAGCTCTCTCAAACTTGTTTGTAATCAAACACTTGGAATTCTGCTTATGCTCAAGCAGCCTAGATTGTTTGGTTCATTCGAAGAAAGACTTCGACTGGAACGGACCGATAAATTCCTACTGCTCCCGAAAAAACGACTTTCCCTAAACTGCAATCCTTTGTCCTTACTGTTCGTACGAATCGAAGGAATAAGTTTGTGGTGGATTAGGAAAATGGACTTAATGAAATCCTTTCGGAAAGTGCTGGATCTCGTCATGGTATGGTTCACTGAGCTCTTCATCCAAACCTGGAAGAGTTATTTCGCTGAACCGTTCATGGTTAGTCTGAAGACGTTTGGAATTGGAAAGGGTGGTGAGACCCTGGAAGAACTAAACCGGCTTCGCGTTCTCATGGTTGAGGGCGAGAAATGTGTCAAGACCTTACAACTCAAGATAGCTGAAAAGGACATGGTGAATCTCCGACTTCGTCGGAAACTGAAAAAAGAACGCGTGGGTCGAAAGTGTATGAACGAGATACTTGATTCAATCTCAGCTGACTATGGCGGGGCCGGGGATTCTGTTGATCCTGATGCGGGTGAGCAATTATTTGCAATAATGAGAATGAGATGCAGTACATACACCATATGCTTGGCTTTAAATGTGGTCGCGCTGAAACTTTGCGCAATGTGCATACCAGAGTACCAGAGTCACACTTCAGCGAACTTCCCAGCAGCATATTTCCGCTTTGAATCAGCCTAACAAATCGGTTTCAATGAAAATATTTGTTTGATATCACGTTTAGGTAACACATTCGAGCTAATGACCAAGAAAGTTGGGCAAATGATGACGATAATGAACGAACTCAAGAGTCGTCTGAACGAACTGGATAACAAGCTTACAATGACACTCGGAAAGGTGGCTGATTTGGAAAAAGAAAACTTGGATTTGAAGAAGAAAATTACTGATTACGAAGACTTGAATGACATGAAGTCTGAGGCTAAAGAAGATTTTTTGATTCCCATTAAGCATGAGGAAGAATTTGAAAAGAAGATTTCTGACTTGAAATTTGATTTGGTAAGCATGACGTAACTTTAGAGTTGGAAACATTTAAATACAATTGCGCTCCTTACTATTCCATTATTTGCGCCGAGATCTATGCAGATCTATGTGGTCCTGGGAAGCGATCATGCAGAAATTTGGCTACAGAAAGTTAATTTCAGTATTTTACTTTGATCAGGCGGAGAAGCATTCGCATTCGGACACTGATGCCGGAAAGAAGAAGGACAAGAAGAAACGATCTACAATTAAGCGATTGATGTTCTGTTTCTGAGGAGAGCAGATTTCAAACTAAAGGAACGAAAGCAACTAAAGAAAACTCAACGGCAGAAAGAAAATGTAGTAATATAACACGAGATAACTTTGCAGATTGTCTAGAGCTCAAACGTAAAGCAAAAGAGTATGAGCCAATAATTTTAAGAGCTCAAATACAAAGTAAGCAAAGTTTGAGCAAATAGTAGAGTAGTAGCTCAAATGTACGGAATACAGCTAAGTTTGAGCAAATAGTACAGAATTGCTCAAAGAAGTATTGTAAAGACTTCGTAGATAACTATTAAGCGGTTTTATACAAAAAACAATAAAAAGTATCTTAAAAAACAGTATCTGGTCCACGTATAGTGCTTGATTCATGACACTTTGTCAAACTTCAATTTAATTTGCATACCTGGAGACAATCTAACGAAGTAACCACAATCCGAGGTGTTTTACTCTGACAGGCGAGCTCAAAAGGTAGAAAATATTTTTCCGAATCAATTGGAATAGAACGATCAGACTTCGGTAGTGGTAAAGTAGTGCTCCCATCTTCTCCAGCCTGAAGTCCTCCATCTTTCCCTGCCTGAAGAGCTCCCTTGATCTCTTCTACAATTAAATTATATAATTACAAATTGGACTAAATTGTAATCATCGAAATAGGGATACACAATTCGTAAGTGATTCATTTCATAATCCCAACCTAGTTCCACTTCACAAGCTCGTTTCAATTGTACATGATGTGACCTCCGGATGTCCCGATCCGAGAGGATCTTCTCAAGGGCTCGAACTATAAACATTTCTTTGGTACTTCTTATTTCTACAGGTCCAGCAACCGGCATACTTCGTTACCTTAGGACCACACACATAATGCATTACACATTAACATATTTATTAGTTACTTCATACTAATTCTTGTACTTGGCCTATTCATTTCAAAGATTCTCGATTCATGCTGACAGATATTAGTTTGTAGCTATGGGGAGACACATAAGTGACGCTTGTTGTGTTGTTGTGTCCATCACATTTGCTTTGAGGTGACAAAAAAATTACGTACAATTCTAATGGTAGAATTGCGATTGCGGCCGGCCGTAAGCAAATGTGACATGTTACGTTTGTTCTGCAAGGGCACAAATGACAAAACTGACAACCGATACTGTATACCATAATGTCATGTCATGATTCATCATACCAACACTACATACATTGGAATTGGACATTTACACCAAACAACAAATATAAATAAATCGAATTATGAAACGTCACCTTATGTCAAACTTACCACTTAACTTCGAAGATGGGAATGAAGTTCCAGACTCGACCCAAGACGACCAAACATGTTAATTATGTCATAGCCACTAATTGAATGACATTATGACGATGAATGAATTACTCAAATCACAAATTACGCTGAATTGAATCTATTGTCCTATATCTTGTAGTTATTATACGAGGTTCATTTCACTCAAGCTGGAGCGGAATCTGGTATGGAGTGTCACATGCACTATTCGCAAATAGCCCTGACTACAGACAAAAGTTTACATATAATTTCGATCTATTAGCCTGCAACCATACATTATGAATCTTATGGCATGTGGTAGTCGCTGCAATGAAATCAGCCTTTAGGTCGAAATGCATTTGCAATTGAAAACTCTGCTGTGTTAAGCTAATGCTAATGCTGCTGTAGCCGGATTTAGTGACACTCGAATGTGGTATCGCTTGCGGGTGGACAACTATGTATGTATCCTAACCCGAATGACCTTGGATTTCTCTGATAAACTGACAGGACAGTGACAGATTGTATATTTACCTTCATTTTGCCATTGCGAATTCTGATTGACCGGCGGTACCATCGTATCGGCGTCCTGCACATACATTGTTGAAGTTACTCAACTCAATTTTACAAAAAGGTGACATTATTGCCAATTTCCACTATTTCACATTCTGTTTATGAGCTAACATTTAAGGGTGATGTATTGGTTTGAAGTTTCCACCGCGCGCGCCCTTCAATATGCTGAAGCTGTAGCGTAGGCATTCAAGCTCGCATTACTTAATGTAAAGTTAATTCCAACATCGAAAATTGTTATTAATTTTATTGTTATGTGGTTATTAAAGTTAACAATTCGGATCAAAGTAGCGTCGGCGTCAGTCTTTGAAGGCCGGAATTATTGCATGACATAGATTTATTGAACTGTAATCTTTACGTAGGGTATTATATTATAATTTTCAGGTCAAATATGTTGATTCGGTCACTAAGCAGTCGAACTTCAAACGTGTTCCAATTTTTACAAAGAAACATGGCATCCAAATCGATAGACTTCAACGCAGGAAAACTCAATGGGAAGATAGGGATTGTAACGGCAAGCACAGATGGAATTGGATTCGCCATTGCTAGAAAACTTGCTCAAGACGGTATGGATATATAAATAGAAGCTTTCAGTATTTCATTGATCCGATTTTTAATAATCTATCAATTTATTTGTTTAAAAATAGGATGTAAGGTAATGATAAGCAGCCGAAAGGGAGCAAATGTAGAGAAGGCACTTCAAGCCCTCTATTCTCAAGATGGAATTCCAGAAGATCGTGTCCACGGAATGGTGTGTCATGTAGGAAATGGAGAGGACAGAACAAAATTGATTGAGAAGACTGTTCAAGACTTTGGTGGTTTGGATATTCTTGTTTCAAATGCAGCAATCAATCCTTATATGGGACCATCTCTGGGTGTACGAAGTTAATATATTTACAATTACGAATTATAAACGCCTGTAAAATAATGTATGTGACCTAACATCCGATGACAATATTTTCAGTGTTCTGAAGCAGCCTGGGATAAGATTTTCGAAGTTAATGTCAAGGCTGCGTTTTTACTCGCTCAAGAGGTTCATCCACATTTACTCAAGCGAAATGGTGGCTCGATTACGTATATTTCATCGATTGCTGGTTTTCAACCCTTTCAGGTATGTCCGAATTTACATAAAGTAACTGTAAGCTGTAAACTTTGTCAATGTGCCTATTATTGATCGTCAATTTAAATTCAAAATAGGTTCTGGGTCCGTATTCGGTCAGTAAAACAGCACTTCTTGGACTCACAAAAGGTATTAAAAAATCAAACCAGCTCTCATGTTATGTTATATGCTAACTGTATGTATTGCTGCAATAATTTTTAATTAACGTTCCAGTCTTGGCACAAGAGCTTGCAAGCGACAATATACGTGTCAACTGCGTTTGTCCGGGTGTCATTCGAACCAGGTTCAGTCAAGCCGTAAGTTTATCAAAACCAGTTTAATTTTGACCATTGAATTCATCGTGTCCAATCGAGTCTTGCTTGACTGATAGTCTGTGCTTTCGTTAATTCGTTTGCAGATAACGGAGAACGAAGCCGTATCTAAGGCAGTCATGGAGCAAATTCCAATTGGAAGATTCGGAACACCTGAAGATATTGCTGGTATTGTTGCATTCCTGGCATCAGAAGAAGCCTCCTTTATCACCGGTGAAAATTATGTTGTTGCCGGAGGTCAATCTTCTCGTTTGTAAATAAGTTGGTGCTACTTCCGATCATGCTCCGCCTTAAGCGTAATTTGTGCTTCCAATCAAACTTACTTACAATGACGTCTCTCTGTGCTAATTTTTGATTTAGAAACACAATATTTTATAGACAATAAAAAGAAATATGATATATTACAAACCAAGTCAATTTCAATAAAACCACAGAAATTAAATCTAGTTAAACTCATCCAATCATGGTCCGCTTCCTTCCACGAAGTCGAATTTCATCCAACTTGATCCCAACTTCCTTCCCATCACGGTGATTACTAGATTTGTATGACTCCAACAGAATTTCAAAGAACCATGGAATACTGGAATGTGTACTGGTCAGGGCCCTTTCCAGAACATACAGATCCACTCCCTTGTCCTCTGCAGTTTGGGCAAGGTGACTCAAGCCAAAGTCAATGAGAGAAAGTTCTGGTTTCCCTTGAGAAAAGTTGATGAGAATATTGGACGTCGTGAGGTCACCGTGAATGATCCCGGCTTCGTGCATTTTCCCAACAGTGAGCCCTATTTCATGTGCAAGTGACTTCAGCTTCTCTGAACAATTGGCCTCGCCCCTACCGGATCCGGAGTCCTAGAATTATTGGACAGGTCAAGGTCATTCTATTTACATGTAAAGTACTGCTCGCAGTTTTGAAGTAAGAAGTCGGAAGCTTGCTTACGGTTAGTAATTTTCCAATGCATACGTTCACCGTCTCGACATCTTCAAGCTTTTCCATGTAAATGCTATTTGTCTTCCCGTCCACGAAATATATTGCTGGGGTCCGAATCCCTGTCAAATTCACAATAGATTAAGTCAACATCTGACATTGACATCTTGTGCCAAGCTTTAACACTGGTGCAGTTAAATCACGCGAATGGCGCTTTATGAACAAAATGGAAAACCAATATGGACGAAAGAACGCTGAAAGCTGAACGCCTAGCGCTAAAAGTTAGAAAGTCGTCGCGTTCGCGTCGCGGCTGCTTTTTTGTATACGATCTCGTTCAAGGTTGTTTACCCGTTGTCAAGACAATTTCGTGCACGTTTATCCAAACTCGGGTACGGTCAACGGTTGCAGCTTTCTGTCTTTGGTTGTTGCATGATCGAGCGTGAGCGTGTGAGTGTGATGTGTGATATTTAAACTGAATTTATATTTAGAGTAGAAAATATGTTGAAGTTGTAAATCTTACCGACAGCTTTTGAACGAAGAATTCCTCGAAGTTCCGCTCGAACACGTTCCTTGGTCAGCCTGTCATCTAATTCGGGATGTCGGTACTTTTTGGGAAACCGAGTTTTGACAATCACAGGTCGATCCAAGTATTTTCCTGTATAAACCCTTGCTTCGGCCCCTTGGCCAACAAGTTCAAATGACATGCTGTGATCTGTGACCTTGGCTCTTTTAGTGCTGGAAGGACTTTCATCCATATCACACGTGTCAACTTAATTGTAATTGTGAAATGCCAATTTGATTTTCAAATGTCAACAAAACTTATGAAATCGAGGATGTTAATAGCACTTAACAGCACACATGCACAAATTCATGAGGTGTCAGGTTCCCGCTCCCAGAATTGATACCGCAATTGTATATTACAAGATTTAATGGACAATAAGCTCAATTTCAAACTGCAGTTTAATTTAAACTATTTTTTTAATGAACTAAGATATAAATAAAAAATGGTTATCTAAATTATAAATTAAACTTCATTAGTGGCCTCCGACTCAGCCATTTTAGGTTTTTGCTTCTTTTCCCATTTGAATATCGACTTGGTGCAATTTGCGTAGTAATTGCTACAGTCCCTTTTCAAAGTGCCTTCATGTTCAGCTTTCAAGTATTCTGGCATGTGGGATTCAGCATAGGACGAACGGCTGACACTATCATTAAAAAATTAAAGCCATATTTAAAAAATTATAATTAGTATCAAGATTAATCACTCTTCACAGTGTGAAGTTCACGCTACCTACCTGAAAAATAGAGTAAATATTTCTCCGAAGAGCCCATATCCGTCCTGCAGCGGATATTCATGAATTTCGCAAACTGCTCGAAGTAAACAAGCTCTTCCATCAAATCCCAAATTATTCATAAGATGCTCAAGGGACGGCATTAAAAGCGCTCGTTCTCCACCATGAATGGACTCCGGCGGTGGTAATGATAGAATGGATCGTTTTTGAATTCGTTGATGTCGTTTGTAGTAAAATTGTGGATTGAAATAAACACCGCCAAACGGATGGTCGTCATACAATTTGTCGCCGTTCCCTTCGGGTTTCGGTTTAGAGTAGTGGCTTTTGGTTGGTCGTTTTTGACCATTGTCTTTATCTTTATTGGAGTCCTTGTCGGCGTCGCCAGAAGTTACCGGGTTAATTCGCATAAGTTCACCAAATGGGTAAAATGGCGGACGGGAGAAGTCGATTGGCCAAGGATGTCGGTCACCCGCCATTCCCAGCTTCGAGAAGTCCACTGTAAAGTGCATGCAATTACATATATTTATAAGGTACCGTGGTCAAGAAGTGGTAGTTGTGGTTTAATTGGACGTACTGTAAAAATACCAGGAAGCCTTAATGTCCGAGTTAAGTCCGCCTTTGAACGGTTTCTGATTCGGTCGAAAGACAGGAATTGTAATTGAAGGCGCAATGGTCAGTAGTGTCCCATTGGGTAGAATGAACCTTCGATCATGGGTCATCCAGAGCATCCGGTTTGCAAAATCACCCACTTTATGCACGAATTTACCTTCTTTTACAGTTTCATTTTGACTGCTGGATTCAACTGAGGAGGAAGTTAATTTTGGTGATGCAGACAGAAATACGATTAACCCCAGAGTGACCGAAATTGTTAGAACTCGACTATTTAACATCGTGAATAATCCAAACGCCTTGATTTTAAATTAAATGGCCGACCTTCTCTGAAGAACTAAGAATTGATGACTAAGATTGGAAATCTTGTGTAGCGTGGGTCATATCATCTGTTCTGCGCTTACCGGCTCTGTTTTCGCAGTTTCACTTTCTATTCTAATGAAATTGCTTCGGGAAAGTAAAAGTGTCTCAATTGTTGTTGTTGGCATCCACGAATTTTATTATTCAAGATTGAAACAGCAATTATATTACAACCAGCTCCTTCCGAGTAATGAACTTGAACTTGCATACCATACCAGTTTATTATTCATGATTCATTTCATGACCTAATGCAAAAAAATGAAACTAAATAAAGCAATTTGCCATTTGCCATTCGTATCGTAATGTTCGTTCGTCATGCATTGCACGTGTTTATGCATATTTGATGTATGCTCGCGTGCATGTACCTAACCAATATTCTTGATCTTGACCTGCTGGTCTTGTTTGTGCAGATTTGTAGCATCAAAATCAAATAAAAGCTCCGCTATCTGAATTCTGCATTAACCAAGTACCAGAATAATTTGCGTGCCAATAATTAATGATAGCGTCACCAGTCGCAGTCAACATAGCGCCTACCATTCCTGTTTTGATGTTCGCGTGAAGTTGTATACTTTATTTGTATATGTAGATTTGCAGACTCGCTTGAAGCAGGGAAGCAGGTAACTTGTGTTGTAAATTGTAATTTAAC
>JAQFYU010000475.1:0-21808 GCA_034694905.1 Ceratophysella granulata | reverse complement strand
ACCGTTTAGGCTGTAGCTCGGTGCAGTTGATTTTGACCCCTGTGTGATTGCATACCTGAGGTGATTTTTGCTGAGGTACACTTTTGGGTAGCCCATGGTAACACGCTCGCAATATTGTTTGTTATTGTTAATTACCTCAGTAAAAATTTGAGATAGCCTCACGACCCACGTACTCTAGTCCTAGGTTGTTGCTCTGGGCGACAGCTAACTACTTGGTAAACTAGAACAAGGGTAAATTAAGAGTGCCATAGAGAAGTAATTGAAGGATTTCAAGCTCAAGGTGACGCTTGTGCACTTTCTGAGTGTGGCCACCAACAAGTTTTCTTTGATTGCTTCCTAGTGTAAAGTATATTGTTGTATATCATATGTATATGTATATAATTATTCAATTGAGTTCCCATAGAACATACAGTCGGCTACTCGAGTGCACATTTCTTGATCCGACATACATTTTCCACGTAGGCTCTTCCCTACCTTCCATTTGAATTTTTAATTTCCGAATTTGAGCTTTCACTAACTTGGCATTTCACATGTTCAGCAAGAATGTTCATGCTGAGAGATGAGCAATTGGAGGAGTTTGGAGAGAGTAATTTCCTGTGAAGACGTACATGAGTGATAAAGTGGCAAATGGCAAATGATGAAAGTGGGTGACTCGAGCGGGATTTCGACTCGGGTTCTTCCAAGAAGGAAGAAGGTCCTTCATCAGGATATGAAGAAAGAGGTCGTGTTTTCCTTTTGTTTTTCCTTCTCCGCCATCCATTTCACTTCTGGCCTGAGGCACTGGAACTGAGAGATGAAAACTCACTTGCTCCACTCAATTCCATACACTTGGTGCATTCATGGAAAGATTAGTGCTCCGAAGTGTTGTAAACCTTCCCAGGCAACTCATTACATCATCTCATCGCAGATCCTGAGAAGCAGGGTACGTGCCGCATGCCTGGAGATGGAGACTGCCTTCCGCGTGTTCCACACTGAGACACATCATAAAACAAATATAACCAACGTTCACCATTGACTGCAGCCAGGAATTTCATGCGTACAAAATGAGGCCAGATGAAGGGAGATAGTCCATGAAATTAAATGTAAATATTAATATAATGCTGTCACCAACTTTCTACGATGTTTTTCATTGCTTCGAGATGTAGATGTAGAAGTTGTGAATTCGGTCAGTGGCTCATACTTTTGGCCTTGCCTTAAAGTATGCCCATTTCAGATGACTTTTATGGAAGCAGGGATGGGCAAGGCGCAAGCTTGTGCGTAATATTTCAAATTCGTTCGATGAATCCAGTGATCTCAGCCAGATGGAAAATCAATTCTATAATTGAGTTTGAACAATTCCAACCATTTTCATCCAAATGTATATAGTATTTAGTTGGATTTATTTCGAATGTGAGAATGTGAACATGATTGCGACTGAGTGTACGGTAAGGTTAAAGATTTACATGTGAATTGTGTCTTGTTTCGAGGTTTTTTTTTTACTCCAAATCACATTTAGCGGTTTTTGAGTCGCGCTTTTCGGGTTTGCGTTTTTGATACTTATTCTCCGTTAATTTATAGATAAGATAAATGGTAATTTTCTTCATCTCAGATGAAGGTCAGTGCTCCACAAGCTTTTATTATTTAAGTTACTGGTTCTATATGCGTGATAGTCTCACTAGAAAAATTACTTGGCAGACCAAAATTTATTTTCACCATGAAATATGTAGCTCAGTTTCACCACAATATGGCTAACTTCAATTTCGTTGATTTATAAGGAAATCTTTTGAGGAATTTTTTTTATCATACAGTGTTAAGGGTCTTGTCCAGGCGCGGATCCAGGAATTTGCGACGGGAGGGGCCCGAATCCGCAAGATTGGATTTTATCTACAACGAATTTTAATTAACAAAAATTTACAAAAATACCGTTATGAATTTTATATATATATAATTAGACGAATTACTTAATTTCCATTACACTCCAGCTATTAAATCCATTTAAAACAGACTTAAGCAGTTGACAACTTGTGATGCATCGAAAAATTGGTCAATAATGATCTTTCAATGGCGAACATAAATGGGCGACTACAGAATCCCGAACTATTTAATATAAAGCCAATTTAATGGAGGTAAATTTCGAGAATTGCGCGAAGCGCAAGAAAATTTTGGTTTCTGAATTCGATCTTCGCTATGTAACCCCTTGAAGTCGTAGTGTTTAAGGTTCGAGAATTGCGCGAAGCGCAAGAAAATTTTGGTTTCTGATGGCGAATTTCCGTTGTGCGACCCCGTGAAATAATAGTATTTGAGCTAAAGTTCGATAATAGCGCGAAGTCTAAGTTGGAAAGCCCGATTTTAAAACGGGGTTGAATATTTGTTAGTTTCGATCAGGGTCGACTCGGGCCATTTTGCACCGGGATAGCACCAAAGGCACTATGCGATCCAAGTATGTCTTCTTTGCCGAAATGTGATTGCGCGAAGCGCAAAATATTTTGGTTTTCTGCTACAATTTATTTCGGAAAAGTTCAAGTTCCAAATATTTCGGGGGGGGGGGGGGGCACGGGCCTTGCGAGCCTTAATGTAGATCCGCGCCTGGTCTCGTCTCAGATCACACATAGAGGCAAAAAGTAGGGTTGGGTCGGACCCACTAACCACATAGCTATGCTGCCCCTTATGCGGATAATGGTAGCTATGCTGCTCACACTTGTCCTGTGCATGCTATAACCTGATATTCAGTTGGGAAAATTGAATCTCCTCAGCCAATACTGATCGTAGAGTCTGGGAATTTTTAGCAAAAGACTGAGAAAGAGCCAATCCACAGATGAGTTTCTCAGTTCGTTGATTAGTGGTCACTGAAAAAAGGTACTACAGCTCAAAGCCGTACCTGAAATCAGTCAACTTTGGACACTAATAAAATAACTTTTTTCAGTGACCACTAATCAAAAAACTGTGAGGTGACGTACTTAGTAGATTGATTACGTCTCAGTGCATTGCGAAAAAACCCGAAGTTCTACGACCATTATTGACTGACGCTGACGAGATTCAATTTTCCCAACTCAATATCAGGCTTGCTCAGGCCCAATCTCTGGACAAGACACAAAAGACCCTTAAGATAGGTTTTAGGCACAATGTCGGCTGTGGGCATGTCCACAATAGAGAAAAGTACAGTCTAAGGTACATATAAAATAGGTCAATTCCACAAGCGAAAAGCGGAGAAGTGGCCAACTTAGTTAATTTTATCAGACGTGAGACGAAATCATAGCCTGAAGAATCCAAGCTCTCATCCAGTAATGCTATCTACGCATCAGTACTTAGCATTGACTACATCCGTACGTACTGGATAAGAGCTTAGTAGAGCCAGATGTCATGTGAAACTTGTTGTGAATCAGAGTATTATTTACGAGATTCGTCACGCAGTACGTAGGCCTGACATCTGACATCTGACTGGCTGAACTGGTTTCCTGGATCTCAAGACTCCTTTGTAATACCCACACAGACACGGGAAAGGAGAGAATAATGCCTGTTTATTTATCTGAGGAAAAGACATTTGTAGGATAGCAACAAGGACAAAGAAAAGAGCAAGAGCTTTTGTGTGGATGTCAATGTCAAGCCACTTTCTCCCTGCTTATTAACATATCTATCTGGCTCTGTGGCTTTCTCCCAAGCTCCTTTCTACAACCAGCATTTCATCCAGCTCTCAAAACACGCCATTGTCTACTAGTCAACTCAAATGGTTATTTTGAGTACTTACCAGACGTCCGTCCGTCTTCTTGAGTGCCATAATAAGGAAAGCTTTTAGCATGCCACCCACCCTCCCTTTATCTTTCTAAGATGACTTTCAGTGATGAGGCGTGGGCTGGGGCTCTAACTCACTCCCGTCGTCATGGAATCCCCTGTCCATCCAACGGCTCCATGTCCAAGTCCAACCCTGTCTTCAACCCTCCACGTCTCTCACTTCTTCCAACCTAAATCTCGCCTAGCACGTAGCACAGGAGATGCAGGGCTCATTCAATTCAAATTGAAGTGACCCCTTGAGGTCAAATATGTACTCGCTTCACCGAAATTTTAAGTGGCCAACATGTCTGGTTTTTTTTGTGTATAGTCCATGTGCTACTTACTTACTTCAAAGTATGGTGTCAATTCAGATATCAAATTCAATTAGGAGTAGCAGTAGCAAGGTGAAAGGTCGGTTGGGGTTTGGGGTTTGGGGTAAACTAAAGTGCGCCAAGGACAGGACACTAAATCCCGCGAGAAGTTTTTATCCATGTAAGTAGGTTAGGTATTTCGAAACGCGCGCTTGGCTTTGATTGGTTGGCGCACTCTGGTTTACTTTGACCAGATAGTGGATTTTATTAATTTACTAGCTACCCAAATAAGTTACAACGAAATTGTGCATAAAGAATCGGATTTTTACATTCGGCACAGGGTTGTACAGTCATTCCTTTATCAACATATTTCTTTGAAGCTCTTGAGTAAGTAGCAAGTTGAAAATACTAATTACAAAAACAAATTAATGTATAAATATTTTGAAATTGGTGCCTCAAGGGGTCAATAGCGGGCCTCAAGAAATAGTGATGATGATGAGGTGTAAAAGGCATTCTGCACAACACTACAGATAACGACTGGAGCCCGATTAATTAAGCGTTCTTTGGCAATTTCAAAACACAGGTACAGATCAGTGATACTATCACTGACCCGTTGGACAGCTAGTAGAGTGATAGAGTTTCCACAGCTTCTCCAAAATATATAGAGCGATTTTAGCACTTGTACTTGATCGCAATAATTTTAACCAGCTAGAAATAGATTTAGATTCCATCATTCTTTCATTTGCATTCAAATTGTTTCATTAATATCCCATATTTCTTTAAAAGTCGGACCACCAAAATCAAGACCGATTTAAATATAATGACCGAAGCGCAAGAAGATTTTAGGTTTTGAAGGTTAAAATTCAATGTCCCACCTTTGGAGAAGTCTTTAAGTAAATCAAAGCTTCAGTAATTTCATGTATGCTGAACAGTATCAAAAGTACAGCACTTTGTAAAAGAGGCCCCCTTAAATTTGAGGCCCGGTTCAGGACAGGGGAACCGCCCTAAATCCGCCTCCTTGAATCGGCAAATGATCTACTATGAAGCAAAGCTTTGCGACAAGAAATGCGTACGTGTCAACGACCAATGTTACGTGTTTGAAAGCATTTACTAAGTAAGGGACGCAGCACTTGCGTGCAGAATGTGTGTTTTTTTACAATTTGTGCATAGCATGTCGCTAACTGTTGCGTTTTGCGCTGCAGTGTTGTTGTTTTCTAGATGTTTTTCAAATACGTTAATCAAAATGATGTAATTCTTTGCTCCTTTAATCAGATTGTTGCCTTTCTTTATGAACAGATGAAGGAGAGAGCCTTAAAGCTGGAAAGAGAGAACTTCACGCTACGAGGACATCTTCAAACGCTTCAAAATGAGGTGGCGACTCTCCGATTTATGGTGAAGGCTAAGAACTTGGAAAATCTTCAACCAGAGTGGACTCTGGGTAGAAGAACGGAGCAAGAAAGGGAGGATCTACGGCGACAGATTTTCAATTCATCAGCCACATTGCGGCCACCGATTTTGGAACCGAATTTTGGCATGAATACGTCACAACCACAGCTGAATGGATATCTTGTTCGTCCTGGACCCATTCCACCATACATGGTTCCCAATCCGTTCGGTGTTCATCCCTAGAACATTAGCGGACTTTGTCATTTTAAACGATAATTGTCCAATACGGCCTCTCAGCGCCGCTATGTTCTCAGACACGACTTCGGCTAAAAGGATTTCTTCAAAGGTTATGAAGATAAATCCTTCTTTGTTATCAGCTGCTAATTTAACAATTGCGGCTACTATTCATATTTTAAAATACATTTTGTGTTTACTTAAATACTTTATGATTTTGATAGTAAACTATTGTGACCGAAAGTCGAAGTCTGGAATCCTAAAATAAATTTTTTGATGCATTTATGCATATGTTACGAACTATTACATTAGGCTCAGGATCGTCCAGGGTTTAGCCTATAAACGTTCGATCTCGGGTGAATCGCAATAATGTACGGAAAAAAAAATTAATAGTACTCAAGCTTCCAGAAGAATCTGACTCAGTTTGCTTTTCTACTGTCGTGTCAGGAACCTTGTATCGAAACTGAAACTAGAATGTTTGACATATTTTAAGGTTTGACGTTGACACTTACAATAAAGTTACTTCTCAATGTACAATTTTTAATCACAAGCTCTTAAAATATTGTTTCCGAATTGTGTTCTTGTCAAGTCTATTGAGTTAGTTTGGTGTCTGGTATTTTCTTACACATTCGATTTATCAGCTATCCTGAATATAAAATTTTGAGTACGTACATTTATTCGATATATTGTTGATTATAGTTGTTTTGATACCAATTGCCAGCCTACTACTGTAGTAGTAAGGGGAATTTGGAATGTTCTTACTTTCTATGGTGTTTTGCTCACGGCGACGACGTACATTAAACTAAAGTCTTGTAAAAGTAAATATATCAAATTTTGTACAACAACACAAAGATCGCAAGACAATCCTTGTTGAATTTATTGTTTGTCAAATCAGAAGACCTCACTACATCTTCATAGGAGCAAATTTAAATCTTTCTCCACCCTAACTAGTGAGAAAGAGCGCTGAACATTGATACTGAACTTGGTTCTTGAATAAAGTCCATTGAACCAGCAGTGTTCCAAAACTGCATGCTGTCTTTGTCCATCCGCATACCTGGATCATCTGATTTCTATCGTCGAAAAAATAGGTTCGAAGCTGGAATTATATAATCATTGTCCTTGATGGGTGCCGTAGGATTGTACAGGAAGAACTTTCAAGATGATTTGGATTCTTCCGTTCGAAGCAACGAAGAAATGCTTGAGTATGTTGAGAAAACCAAGCTTTGAGGCCTTAAAGAAGCAACAACACTCTTGCAATGATCTTCGCTTATACAACGTGTTTGTTTCGTCCTAATCTGCTTTAACGGAAAACAAAGCGGAAGTCACAAATGTTTGAACGAAATTATTCGTTTGTTGGGTTGCAAGCAATATGGGTAAGATCCGATTTGCCTTGAAAATCTGGAAGTATGCATAGATGGCTCAGTCAAGGATGACCATCTTTATGCCTTGCATGGAAAAAGTAGGAGGAAGTGAAAGCCTGATTGAGAGCTTAGCTTCCGCTTCCTAAAATGGACAACGTCATAAACCCTGAACAACCCTTTCACATGTGGAAGCTCAGCAGACATTTGAATGTAAAGCCGATGACCAGTTTTAAGCCGTGTTACGGGGTACGGCATATGTAATGAGAACCTTTCCAGGTCTCTTTGGAGAGCATTTACCTTAGACAATTCCTTGTGAGCTCTTTTCAATAAAGGATGAGATCCTGGCTCCAAAATGACAGCTTCTGATCTTCTATTCCGTGTGATCTTCCTCAAAACCACCTCCGAGGTAATCAAAACACCCTTTCCGCAAAAACCCTCCACTGTACTCCAGAAACTTGATAGTGAAACAATTAGCTGGAGATTAATTCTTAGTCAAGCTAGGAAAAAATGGATGCGGACAAGCGAGAATACTGTACATTGTGAAGTTAGGCGAACATGCAACTTTCTTTTTGCCTATCCACGTGCGGCAGCTCTTCGTTTTGAAATACCAACCAATAATACTAAACTGAACAGAGCATGGTGAAAGCACTTAGAGTCCCTGACGTGTATTTGACGTGGCCACTAAGGACATGACCTTCAATCAGGTATGAGCAGTTGGTTGGCAACCGGCGGACAGTACCACCGATTTACGTAAACTCTATTGTATTATCGTCACTCGGATCTTGATTTGGAAAACAAAGATTTCTTGTCAGATGCGCCACACAAAACGTGTGGGCGGGATTGATAGGCTTTCTGAAACATTTCATTTTCAGCAATTCATATTAATTGTTTTGATTTGTTGAAACTAATTCACATTGGAGATAAACACGGACTTGAACCTAGATAATTATTAAAATAGTCAAAGCTTACGTGCTCCCTTATTTGTGTCAATTTATCAGTTACCGTTACCGGCATGCACAGGTACATACAAACGCCAATGGGCGTGAGATTAATTTCCCAGTTGTACATACATTTAAAATACATTGAGGTTTGTCTAATTTGCATGCCCAGATGTTCCCAAATGGTTCCGGTAATCCAATCCATAATGTATATGTTCCAGCGACGCCTCAGTATTCAGAGTATGCATTTGAACTATGCGTGATTTTATTGCAACGACCCGTAACTTGTAATTGAAGAGGAATCAAAGTCACTTTCTGGTGGGTTCCATTCCATCTCAGAAAAGGCCACTAATCAAACTAACCTAGGCACTAGAATTTTCAGATAATAATATTACATAGTTACGATAATGATACGAAGTGTCGCATTAACAGAATTCCATCTTATGGAAATTGTGGCGCATCAAGCATGTTTTGACTTCCGGTGCGCTTCAGTTGAACTTTTTTTGACAAGTCGTGAAAGTAATATTTTTATTAAACATAATTAATGTATTTGCAACGTACTCGATTCTCTGTAAATTCATTCTCCTGAATGTATGAAATTAGAGGAAATATTTATGCACATGTTATTATTGAATCGTATCATAATACTCATAATATCATAGTACGACCACGATCAGGCTCCTTCGTTCAGCATTGTGTTTTTTGAATTGTATTGAGCGTCAGTTTTCGGGCATTACGCGTTTCGTCCGGGCGAAATTGATGGTAAGTTGTTATTGCGGTATGCTGTATACTTCGCTTTTCGCTTCCCACTACTACACTGAAACCCAGAAACCTTGACATCTGCTCTTGGTTGGTACCCAGGGACTAACTGCTCATACTTAGAACGATAATTACAAGTATTTTCATGTTTTCCGTTTCCAAGCGAGGAGGAGGGAGCAGAGTGCACTTCTCTCTCAAGATCTTCACAGAAAAGTCAATCATTTTAATTTCGACTGCTGAATCTTTTGTTTTCTGATTGCGAGTCTTCCCCAGCCGCAGATACACTCAGGACAACTATGTGTGCACTTCAAATCTAGACCATTGTTATACCCAATTCCAATCTGGCTCAAAGTTCCCACTGCTTAGCACGTACCCACTTCCGTGGCAGCGGAAACACGTTGTTGTCGTGTTGGGAGTTAGGAGAGCACGTCCCTTATAAAAGATATTAGAATCTGGTCTAATCCAATAAAATAGCCATCACGCTGCATGAGCATCCTGAAATCTCGTTAGGCTTTTGGGAATGATATTTAGAGTAGAAGGTAAAGTGGAGACGACCAAGGAGAAAGTTGATGTGTGAGTTGGTGGTGGGTGAAAGGGAAGTTGGTTGGTTCGTAGGCCATTAAGCTGATGGGTTGCGGAGGGTGATCAAGGTCCTCCTTCATGTCATTCCCAATTATTAGTTAAAGACAAGATGTCGGGTCGGGAACCTTGGATCTTGAGAACGTTTCCAGAGGCGAGAAGCCTTGAGTTCAGAATGGATTAGACCTGCCCCTTTTTACGAGCTGAGTGGGATGAGGCTTCAGGACAATAAATTGGGAATGACTTCATAGATTCTCATGTAGGGAAGTGAGGGACAGAGGGGAGTGGGTTAAAAAGTGGCTTAATTCTCTCCAGTCACGTAAAATAAGGGTTTGAAAACAGTAAAATTAATCTACTGGGTGCTTGGGAACTTTCTCCGCCCGTCTCTTCCGCTAATGAACAGAACGAGGTGGCAGGAGACCACTCTTCCACCTCCTCCTTCCCCTTTCCTTCACAACCTATTAAAGTACGGAGGAGCAACAATCTAAGCCCAAATTCCTTATGAGGGCTCACAGGAAGTTCTCCTACATTTCAGAACTTCTGAGCCCTGAGAACTGGCTCAAACCACACTGTCTCATCTAATATGTGCATCATCTTCATCACACCAAACAAGTGAAAACAGCAAAGTGCATTTTCCGGAGTTACCTGGCTGGCACAAGGAGTGTTACTACGGTTTACGGTCGTTGACTTAAGAAATGTAGAGCAAGTCAATGACGTGTTGTGGGAAGGATTGGTGGTCGGTCAGTTAGGCAAAAGTGAGTTAGGCAAATCCTTAAATTGGATTTTACTATGAAAATTCAAGACACTTAAGTTAACGTAAAAGTATTAAAAACACTATACACACTATTTACGCATGTTCAACCTTTAATATGTTAACCTTCGGCTAGCTCGGTCCTATATGAAATATTTGCGAACAGCTAATTACTATGAATTGAAAATAATCTAATTAGGCAGAGGTTAAGCAGTACTCTGTTCATCTTTGCATAACCCTACGCAGTACTCTGTTCTTCATTGCAACAGCCTAAATAGATATGAATCAATACCAAATACTAACTACTGAAAATATCACATATGAACTTAACTAAAATTCACCTGAAATTGATAACCGCTGCAACAATAGTACACCAACAGAATGACCAGCCAGAAATGAGACGTCAAATGACCCAAGAGACTTCCTTCAGATGAGGACTTCTATTTGATCATTGCAGGAATTATGGAACAATAACGAAGTCAGGAACACACAGTAGTTTGTAATTTGAAAACTTAATTTATTTGGGCAGAGTTTAAGTCTGGACAGTTCGGATGAGAAATTAGATCTGTCTTAAAAATTAATACAATCTGGCTTTTATACCTTTGGTTTTTCTATGAAAAAGTATATAGGAATTCACAATGCAAATACATGTTAATTAAGATGTAAAGTTAATTTATGCTATTTTCTTAAGCGTTTTTCCAACCACTAATTGGTAACGCTTTTACATGTTAGACAAAACGTTTCAGAGAAATGGTTTGTCTAAAAATAACCCAAGAAAACAACATCAACATCATTTGTTTATGACCGGTCAAGAAATACTACAGTTTTCCAGAAAGTTGAATTCTTTGTTGCATTTCTTGACCAGCCATTTACATGAGATCTTTCGTCGTAAGAATGAAGAATGAAAAAATCAAGACTAATTACCATAGGGAATGGGCATTCTAGAATTAGAATTCACGTTGCATCAAATTCTAACATTTCTATACTGTTACAAACATCTTAAATACCAATACTCAAGGCAATTCTAGTGATCCCAGCAAATGACTTATAACTGACAATTGAACTATTTCGTGAATAAATTAACTCCTAAGTAGATTTACATACATTCTTTTACCATTACCTGCTTATTCCCTAGTTTTGACATGTTTACTTCATTAACATTAAATACACCTTCAAACTTTTAACAGTGACTCTAGTCATTTGCCTGACTGAATTTATCTTTGAAATTGCATTTAACTAGCTGACTTGGCCTGGTCCTGTTTTGTTTTCAGTTTGCCTAACTGACTTTTGCTTAACTGACCTGGAATTGAAGGATTACTTGACAACATTCATAATTTCGCTACATCCGCTCAGCTTTACTGTTCAACATAAAATATAGTAGTACGACGTATTTCTTTTATTTTCAGGTTTGAATTTCTTTGACGCTTTAGAGCTGAAAATATCGGGTTTAAAAATGAAGTAAGTATTGTACATATTGAGTTCTTTTGCTCTGCTATGAAATCGAATTTTTTAACGGAATATTTGATTGTATATGCGTGCAATTTTATTTTTGGAATAATTTCCTTGCTCTTCAATTTGGAACAATTATTTACCCATTTTTTAAATGAGCATTTCTTAGAATTTAGTTTCTTAAAAATATAATTTATTCTAAATAGGTATTTTAATTGTATGGATTGAGAATTAAGAAATCAAAAGGTTCTTTTGATTTCTTAATTTTTTTCCCTGAAAGGCTAGAAAAACTAAAATAAAAAATGTTGTTAACGTGAATTATATCATCAATTTTGTTGCCTTATGGGACACCTACCCCAAAATATTAGTCGACACCTACTATAAAGTAAACATACTCATACTCGCAGCTCTTACCGTATCCCGGCCCGAACTTTAACAAAAATTGCCGTTTACTTCCTACGTCAGCATGCACATGAATTTTTAAGAAACAGATGATTATTTGTAGTTGTGCATAAGGTATCCATTACATATGCTGTTTAACAAAATGCAACTTCTGGATGGAGGGAGTTAAATAAATGAGTTCAGGACGAAAGAACGGGACTGGACAGCTGGAACGACGGGAGTTAAAATGCGGGTATGGGCATGCGATCCGGTGCCACTTACTTGTGTCTCTTTTCTCTTTTTCCGTGTCTCAATTGATTTGATCCCACTCTTCATCAGTTCTGACTCAGGTACTTTGCTCAAAACCTCATGTCAAGGTAAAGGTAATCCTCCCTTTTATAATATGAAGTTCTCAAACTCGTTGTGAAGAGCTGGCATCCAGCGTGATGTTGTCTTACCGTAATACTCTGGAATGATATGAAATGAGCTCTTCTGGAAAGGATTCGGAGAGATTCCGAAAATAGGCATGAGCAGACCAGAATCATGTCATCTCAATGTTCTGTCATCTCTTTCACGACTATGTATGTACTCGCCTACTTAGACGCTTTTAATGAGGGATTACAGCTTGTATTCGCCACGTAGTCTTCTAGGCCAGCTCATTTCTTTTGAAGCGTTCTATATAAGTTTCCAAAATACTTACGTTTTGCTATCTGAAATATTTGAGCTATCCACATCCACACAGTCATTTGGCTCACATCAATTGATGCTCATCTTCCTAGTTTCTGCATGTCACAGAGTCGCAGGACACGAAACTAAGCAGAGGAATTGGATTTAGACAACCAGCACATCCGGATAAACAATAGGTTCCAGTCTCTTCTGTGTGACGTGATAGATAAATGAGAAATAGTTTTGGACCGACTCATCCAAAAAGAATTTTTTGAATTCTTAATTTATAGATTTATTAATTCTAAAACGCGTAGCATCTCGGGATTTGTAGGGACCAGTCGCAGATTAAACTATTAAGTATTTTCTGGAACCGAATTATTTTCTTATGGGTTTTCTAATGCTAATATTGGCGGACCCCTGCGGCGAGCACCAGAGGTTTACATGTAGATATACAGAAAACGGCCAAATTTATCAGGTCTATAAAACCTCACAAGAGACTTATTTTTATTAATAAGAAACTGGGTTGTCAAATTGTCCTAGTTTGCATTATTGAAATGCATTTTCTCAACTTACAGATACTTCAGCCCAATTGACATGGAATCATTTAATACTTGAGCTAGCTAACCATCCAAAAATACCCATTTTGATATTTTTGGACTAAAGCTTCTTGAAACTTTGCAAAACTTGTCAGTTTCTGCCTTTTGTCCACTATAATTCCAAGTCTTGTATTTTATAAATATAGGCATAAAATCTTTATGTTCAAAAGTTTGTTTAAAATGAAAATAAAAATGTATGTTTAAAACCTCTTTTCATTATTAATTCAAAAGCAAACAAACTGACTGAATTTCGAATGTTTTTGCTTACACTTTCTAACGGCGAGACGGCGAGTGTATTTGAGTTGAGTCGAAGAAGATTTTCAACCGCCATGATACGTTAGATCTATCCAATTATCCAATAATACAGTTCAATCAAACAGAAATAGTATTAAAATATTTTACATTTTTTTATTTTGCTGATACGAATATCAGGACTCGGGCTAAATTCAACGAAATCTCACAGTTTATTGGGCGAGGACAATTGGGTAGGTGCCAATTGACAATTAGGCACCGACAGTTGGGCGAACAACAATTGGGCAGATTTATTGAACATGCTAAACACATTTCTATAAGAGTTATGTGATACCAATTTGGTAGAGGTGCAATACATATCTATTAATCCGCTCCGTAATGTTTAAGATATAATCGTAGTCAGTTGACATTTCTTGTTGGCGGTGGCGGATCGATGTCCCTGGTGTAATCTTAGATCTAATCAAGAATAAGTTGATTTTACTTTACATAACCTAACCTAACCCAAATAAATACATTGTTTAAACAATCCGCCCAATTGTCACTCGCGTAGTTGTCCTCGCCCAGTTGTCGCCGCCGAACCTGTCGCTTAATCATATTTCTTTATAAAAAATTACCAAATACAATATAAATACTCAAAAAATATATCAATTTACTAAAAATTGGTTAAATCTTGGTTTGTTTTACCTGTTTCGACTTCTACATGCACGTAAATAAAATATTCCCTTACAACCACACTGAAATATTATTTTACAACAATTTTAGAAAAACTAATTACCAGGAACGGATAAATACAGGACCTCAAATCTTAATCCAAAATATTTACGAATGAAGAGGCACTAACAAATTGCAAAAATAAATAACTAGTAATGAGAAATAGGTGTTGAATAAATTAATTATTTATGAGTACAAGACTTGGTAAATACGTAAACATTCGCCCAACGGTAGGGAGTGGGAGACTGTGCATTGTGCAAGTAAGGGAAAGGCCTTCTTGGCTTCAGAACCGACAACGGACCTGGTCGTCGTCGTCCTTTCCTTCCATGTCAACGTGTGAAGCTTTCTCCTCAACTCAGATTCCCTTTCCATCCTCCTTCAGCCCAAGAAACACAAAACACAATTTCATTCCTGCCTGGGCTTCGGTTCGAATCGTCACGTCTCATGCTTCTCACTCCTTTTCCAACACTCGTCTCGGCCGGAAGCATCTCTAATCCCTCTCCGCATCCGAAGAGGCAAACAACACTTTGGAACACTAAGATTCACGATCCGCACAGTCAGAGAGCTTGGGTTGTTCAACCCAATTAATTGCACTTTAGGAAGAACTCTGATTAAACACGTGTTTTTCCCGAGTAGGACAGGAGTGAAAGTGGAATTCTGGGGTTGGAGAAAGCAGACGCACTCCTTCCAGCTGCACTGGCATGCCTCTCATCATTCCGACATTAGACATACTTCTGAACATGCTGCATCTGTAAACGGAGTAAATTATCAAAGAGATAAAACTGGACTTAAGTATTTGAATCCAAATTATTTGAGGGAACTGGAAGTCCTACTCTGAACTACTTCATAATCCTAATCATCTATCAGAAGCGTTATACGTAAGTGAATAATAAGTATTGCACGTTGCATGACAAACTTCCATAAGCTTTCTCCATGGATTGAATGTTACAATATTGAGTGAAACAACGACACTTTGATAAGTGGCATTTTTGTTGATGAGCTCGAATCTCGAATCGAATGTATCTGAATCTCTTCAACTTATGCACAATTAAACAATTTATCAGGGTAAATTCAAATGTCAAGTGTCACATTCTTTTCGTAACTTAACGCTGGAACGACGGTGATTGATCATGATCACTGATGATGAGAGGAATCAAATCTTTCCATAGTCTCTTTTCATTAGGAATGATTATGATGAATTTCAAAAAAGAGTGTAACCAGTGAAGGAATTTTCATTTTAAATCGGACTAACAGAAAGTACAATAAAAACCCTATTGAATTTCTCAAACCAGAGACGCTGCCTGAAGCCTACAGGAAAGAATTATATTTAATCTACAAAAATACCAACCTGTGAAATGAAAACATTGAAAAATTGTAAAATAACATATTTGAATTTAAAGCAATTTATGTTCAATTTCATAATTCGCGACTGATCAATAAATACAACAGGTGACAAAAACATAACTGGCTGACCCAACAATTTAACGTTTTCTAGGATTCCTTTTGGCAGAACAGGGGGGTCGTCCAGAAATTTCATAAGTCAAACCCGTTCAGTTGCATGTCAAATTCTAAATCAAGAAGGATAACTAAATCAAAATTCAACTTAAAATACAGAAGAAACTATAAAATTATGTAGTACAACCTGTAATATCCAATACAGGTTCGCTACAAATTGGGCCATATTTGAACGGGGGTTTGACATCTGAGATTTGGATATATGCGACGCTCTCGGCAGAATCTAACCTAACTTAGCAAGGATAGAGATAACTTACCCAAATTATCAAATGCTAAATTTCTTGGTTATGCCATGAGAACAAAGCAGTGAACATGAAACGCAGATTACATAATTTCTATAGAATAAAGTTGAAGGTAAATAGCTGCAAATGAAATAGTTCCATGTAGAATGTATTTGGACTGGTAGGACTGTGGAATATGATTTGGCATTTATTTCTTCGTTTAAAAACTCGTTTGGACGTTTTGAACCCATCGTCATTTTTTGGTATTATAAGATGATATCAAACAAACGTGTCGTGTGCAGTTTGTTCATGCTTCCAATTTTATAAAGAAAAAAAACTTTTCATTGAATTCGATTTCTGGAATTCTGATAGAAAAGTTTCCCGTTAGGGTGAAACTATGAGTAGACAATGGAAGTAGCTGACAGTTATATCTTATATCCATGGCCTCAAAGTTAATAACTCAGAATATAAAATAAAATAAAAACAAACTTTGTTTTCTCCTCTCTCCTCGTCGATTGACTCAGACGGAATTCTTTGAATCGACAAGCGTGTGATCCATTGGCATTATGTCATGTGCTATTCAGGGCACAGAGACAAGGGAAGCCTTACAGCTGGGCTGGTTTTCTGATTGTAGTTCAAATTATATTATATTTCCAATAGTGTATTGCATTTGCGTATACGAAAATAAATTAAAGAGAAATTTAAAAATGTTCCTCAAATAACCAAACTAATTTTTAGGTTCCTAACATTGAAATTAAAAAAATCCCGTTTGGGATCCCATTAAAAATGTTCCCATTACAAAACCCCATTCAAATATAAAGAATCCACAAAATTCGACCTCGAGAAATTAGCTTTGAAGGCAATGACTGGTTGTATTTATGTACTCGTACAATTAGCATACCACGTTATACAATGACGGGCCGCTGTGTACATATATGCATATCCGGGTATTTGTCACACAACAACTTTTTCAACACCGTTACCAGTGACAATGACCAATAATTACTTGGCAACTTAATCCTACAGAATATATTCCACTCGCTGCCCAATGTAGACAGGACATTAGTTACTGCACTGGTAACGATGTTGACAAAGTTGTTGTGTGACAGAAGGAAGATACAAACGACAACAGCTCATTAATTATAATAGCTTATAGGTTTAAATCATACAAACATATTTTTTGACTATATTCAAATGTGAAGGTAGATGATGGCTATGGAAATTTTAAAAATGCATTGAATTGAAATTAATTGGAAAATTCAATTCCATACGTATGTGAGTGTCTTGCACTGATTCAGGGCCAGCTAGTCATAAATACAATTCATGTTCGGTGTTGAGTTCACCTAGCGGCAGTTAATTTCGCAATATTTAACATATCGGCTGTTTTCGATGTTCCTGTGGCACCAATATCGCCAATTTGTATCCATTTTTGCATTCGTTGCTATATGCGACTTGTTGTTCAAGGGTGATTTTTTGTCTATCGTATTCAAGTGCCTTAATGAAGTAATTATAATTGTAATATTTGTAATGCTGTTAAATAGTACATGAAGTGAATCGATAGATCCAATCCATACGTTTATTTTAGAATCGAGAGCACAAGATATTGTGAATTCGAAGAATGGTTTCGCAAGAGCAGGAAGGATTGACGCAAGTAGTTTGAATGGAAAGCTGATGCTTTTTGGGACTGAAACATGTGGCAGACTGAGTTAATACTCGGAAGGGTCTGGATGAATGATTGATACAAGCGGTAATGAGGGAAAACGATACTTGAAATTTAGAGAAAGAAGATGAGAAACGTCCAGAGAGCCCGTGTCCTGGTCTTCTCGATATTATGAATGAAATTCAACCTCCAGCCGCAATGTGAAAAGACCGGAAACAAGTTTTGCGTCGAACATTAAAGGGTTATTCCTTTCGCAACATCCGCTCCACTTTGAAAGAGCACTTTGTTTTCCCCAAATCATTTTAATCCCTTTGACGTCTCAACACTCCTCCTGACGTAACAAACAGATGTATTTTTACTTCGTGTTCCTCCCTGCTCAAGCAGTTAACATACTCCGCTGAGGAAGGTTAGTTTGGAAGGTTGACGAATTAAGAACTGTTGATACTCATGGTACCAATATTTCACATTTTATGGCCTAAATTGCACATCCATCCTCCATCCACCCACTTGAGCCATGTGGATCCAGTCCGTACGGCGTCAATTGGACGCAGCGTCATTTGGGCGCCGGGATCTAATTACAACTTGGCGTTAATGTAGACATCTGAAAAGTGTGTATTACGTTAGTCTAGGTTAGGTTAGGTTTTCCGAAAAATATCAAAGTGCTGAGTTAGAGTTAAGCGGTAATGGGACGTTAGCGTCCAATTGACGCTGAGCCCAATTGACGTAGAACCGACACAGTCAGAATGCCTTCTTCGTAATCCTTCCTATTATCCAAATATTTATTCCACATCCAACCACAGCAGCCCAAACCTCTTCAACCCCAAACATCTCCACTTTGGTATTTAAATCCTCTGGAACGTTGATTTATCTTTTATTCAAAATTCTAATTCTGAAGGAATTCTAGGGCATTAGGCCTTTTCAATTCCGTTCCATTGAGGCATGGAAAATATTTCAACCTTCCCAGGCTTATCTCCGTTTCTGCAGAGCTTGGGGACATGGTTATGTTCTATCATTTCCCTTTTTTCGCTTCTTCAGTCTATAAATAACGGGTCCACCTTTCACCAAAAATATTTCAGCGTATGTACAATAGAAATAGTAACAAGAGTTGATTTGTGTCTGAATAATCGCTCGATCTTGATTCCTGATCCGTAAAAGGCTGAAGACTAGCAATATAAGGAATTTGTTAGTCAGTTGATGGCAGTTTCTAATTGTCCTGGCTTTGTTGTCTGAATCTTTTTTCTATTGTAATTATCACGTAGAAGTTCTTAGAAGGAACTATTAATAGAATTTTAGCGTGGCTTCTGCCGCAAACCATGCAATTTCAATTCTGTAAATGAGTTACCAAAAGTATGGAACTTGGAAACCCGGAGGTTGTGTCCGTCGGCCTCAATCGCATTACAATTTGTGTGTTGAGCTTAGAAACGCCGCAGCCTCAAAATGTTGGTTTCTAGCTTCCACGCTTCCCGCTTCTAACAATAGGCGGCCTAGTTATATTTCCGCTAGCATACACGACACCATTACCGTTTGTAAACCCGAATTTGGAAGTTGAGGCTTTCCTCGAAACTCAAAACGTAATGCAATTGAGGCTGGTGGACACACTACTTGGATTTTGAGGTGATATGCTGGAAGGAGCTTATGAAGGTTCATTAACTTAAGAACTTTAGCCTCACACAAAATTCGCACTGCGCTTTCGTTGCACTTTGAACACTGAAGTTCCAAAAGATTTACTTGTTGGACCGATTTCATCAACTCCCACTTTGATGTCATAATATATTAATCCCTTATCTCGTAAGTTTTCAACTACGGTAAATTTTATTCTATGGTACAAAAAAAACTTTAATATTTAAATCCTGCTTACTCAATTCTTCGTAAAGAAGGCTAGTTCAAAAAATACTTTTATTTTTGCATCGCGATAATGTAGCATTTAGGTATATGAAGACTTCTATTCTGTATTCATTTAATAAAATTAAATCGTGATTAGCCTCCCGTAAGGGTTTAATCATTGCAAATTTATCATTTTTATTAAATGAAAGCAAGTTAAGAGTTTGTTCCGATTTTTGACAGTGATTACACGTGTGGCCGACCGACCGGGTAGGCCAGAAAGTGCCTACCGAAATTTTTATCTATTTTTTGGTAGGCCACCACTGAAGTGGGAGCTTGTTGCGTGTATGGCCTACCAAGAAATTGCAAATTTGAATGGAATTCATGCACTATAAACTATAATAATTGATCACGTGTATTTCATGAAAGTATTTAATACTATTATTGAATTGATTTGATTGGGCACAACTCATGTCAAATAAAACTATTTTGATTGATTGATAATACAGTAATCTAAATACTGTTTTCAATTAGACGTTTTCATTTAAAAAACGACTGAATTTAGCATGGAGCGTGAATTCCATTCAAATATGAAAAGTTGGTAGGCCAAACACGCAACTAGTGCCCACCCCACCCTAGTGTGTGGCCCACCAAAAAAGAGAGAAATGTTTTGGTATACCACACACTCCATTTTTAATGTGTGGCTTACCCGGTCGGTATGCCAAATATATGCAATCACTACCCGATTTTTGTTTAAAAAGAGGAACACTAAGGCGGCATGGAGCAGATTCCCCCTGATGACGACAACGAATCGCCTTGGATACGGAGAAATTAACAGACTTTAGGCTTCATTACTTAGCGCTGACTATATGGAAAAGGTGGTTTGAGTTTGTCTTTTCTTTGAAGATTGGAAAGTCTGAGTAGTTTCACTTAATGTATTCATATTCATCATTTCTTTTTGCGTGATGAGTGCGTGCATGCACAGGAGAATATTGAATAATAAACGGAAGCTTTTTTCATTCTGTGCATGTGAGCCTCGCTTTCTCTCCTCATTTCCTATTCATTTCTCGGTGCAGTAGATTGGAAGTATTCACTTCCCCTTGTTAGCCTCATGCTCCAACATTTAGTCTGTCCAAACTCCAATCTTAAGTCTTTGTCCACGAGCTCACGTTTTGGCTCAATAGGAACTTTCGCTGCATGCCAAATAATCCGAATTCTATTAGATCACACAACGACTGGAGCTTTAGGTTCTCAAAAGTTAATCCAGTGGTCAAACTTAATTGGCACCTGGAATCCAGGGGATCCTGGTAGGGAATTAAATATGCATGGCTACCGAAAACTTGGTCATGGTTACTTTTTTATGGTTGAGAGTTGGTTGTCGGCGGCGTTTCAGGCATCTGTTCAAAGAGCGTCTCTCAATGTTGGTCAAATCACTTCCGACATTACACCTTAATTGTTGTTAGAGTGAGAAATAGTAAATATGCGAGAATGTAATGCTTGCAGTAATTCACTAATTGGCACATGCCTGTTGTTTGTTCATTCCAAGTCAGTAGGAACTACATTCTTATGCAGAAACCTATTCTATTTTTCAGGGGTTCGTTGTCGAATTTTTAACTTAAAATCTCCACGGTTTACACCAGCCGGTACCAATAAACAAATATACTGCATATTTTTTTGCAAAGTTTAAGGTTTCAATGCGTATTTCCCTATTTTGATGCTTTCTTATTTTGGTGAATATTCTGGACTAGCTGACAGCTGACCCATTTGTCAGTGATATGATAATACTGATATGTACCTGTGTTTTGAATTTTCCAAATTTAAACGCGTAATAAATCGGGCTAGTGTTGTGTAATATGTAGTCATCTCTTTTACACCTTACACCTTGAGATTTTGAGGCCAGTTATAATATCAATTTGAAAATATTAATTTCAATAGCCCATTTAGCATTTATTGCGCTGCCATGACTGTCGAGCAACTATTATTTGTAACAGATCTGAGCATCATCAACTTCGTCTTTGAAATCCAGAATTAGTGGAAATTGAATTACGGAGGATTACGTTTGCCAGGACATCGGTCACTGGCATCCGTGTTCACAAAAGTTGTTGTGTGACAGATAGAACACAGAACATAGAGTGCAGTGAGAATATACACGGCTTCTCGAAAATATACAAAGTGATTACTTAACACATTTCTACCTTTCTACTGCACATTTTCTCATACTTTTAGGTTGTAGTGCATATTTGCATATTTTTTATGTTTTCTAATTTTGGTACATACTGTACACATTTTGAACATATTTTTGCTGTTTAAATTCATATTTTGAATATCTTTGAATTTTTATTATATTAGTTTTCTCGTCGAAAGAAATCTTGCAGGTTTTCAGTTTTAGGTGTTACTGTATATGGTCCTGCCTCTAATCCAATTTTTGCCGAGACCGCCAAGGTGAAAAAGACCAACGTACCGCCGGTGC
>JAQFYU010000474.1:0-21823 GCA_034694905.1 Ceratophysella granulata | reverse complement strand
TCCAAACCATATATTTTGCCATTGTTTGAACGCCGTGAGTATTTCGGTACCGGGCCTGTACGCCAATGTTTACTGGGACAAAAGAAGCTAATTCGAGTTGAGATAAATGTTGATTAGAGAAACAGGATTTTCCAATATTGTAGTATAGTAATTTGTAATGTAAGTGACGCTTAAACTTTTAATGACGCCAAACAAGAAGTGAAGGAGAAACAACATACGAGAACGTAGTACGTTATACATACATACATACATGTACATATAATGACGCGTTGAAGTCGATAGTTTAAATAAATAATTAAAAAAGCCTCGTTTTCTTATTTATTTTATATGTATTATTATACAAAAATGACATGACTCTATATTCAAATTATCATAATGCTGTATGCATAGCAGATTAGTTTCATTATTTTATATTAGTCGGGAGTCGGGCGGGATCGGGATCGGGAGTCGGGAATTATGAATGAGCTTCATCCGGAATACAAAATTTAGAACAGGGATTAGGGAAATAAATTTGAAATCATTCACGATACGCTATACTTGTCATTTGTCCCTTCCTTGATTGTAGACAGTCGCCGCGGTTGTATTTAATTATTTATGTCGTGCTCGTGCCTGGCAGGACTCTCTGGTCTGGAATCCTGATTTTAGCGATCGGTTATTCATTATTATTATTATTCATTATTTGTCGCTGACGCTGAACCTGTACTGTACTACTGTAATCTATACGTTTTTGAACATCCAACAATAAGATTTCGACGCTCAATTCCAAAATCAATTAATTCTATTGTACATCCTATATTTGCCAATTTCTTACAGTCAACAAGGCCGATAGCACCGCTACATTCTCACAAGGATCACTTACCTTTACCTATTTGTGTTGTGCTTGATTGGTCTTTGCAAAATCTTAATTTTATATAAATTTTATTTCAGGTGTTAACTCAACTTCAACATATAAAAGGTGAGTAAGTAATTTGAATTTCTAATTTCTACCAAGGAAAACATTTTTTCATTCTCAAACCTGATTGATTTTGGCTGCATATGGTGCATGATGCGTGATGCATGCCGTTTTTCTGGAATTAGCACTATTAACTTTGATACAATAGTAGAAGCTAACGAATGTTAATACATAGATTCCTTATGCGCAGGTTTTCAATGTGCATTATACATTAATTTTTTTTTCAGAGAGCCGTAACAATGACGCATTCTGCTGGTCTTATTAGATTGTATTTTTAGAAAGCAGAGGATAAGCAGCGTTTCAGATTTATAACCAGCAGCTCGAATAGAAGAAATGATGGTGAAAGAATAATTTCTTATTCTTTGTTCTTATTCCGCAAACAATGAAGTAAAGGGAATAATTTTAGAGCTGACATTTGAAAGTTCAAAACGCAGCAGCAGCCTGCTGTCGACGACGAAAAGTAGCCCGATGATGGCGTAGAATACGTTTCTTTATCATATGCAAATTACGCCTGGCTGAGCAGTTTGTCTATGGAACAGGGAACATGGACATGGACAATAATACTTCATACCTGCTGCAATATACATACTAACTGGTGAATGGTTACTGGAGTTTACCATTAACCACACATACACGACATACTACTACGGGGGAGCTTCATGCATCGTGGTTGCTAGTATATCGAAAGCAACAAGCAACAGCAACCGACTTCATGTGCATCGAAATTGTGAAAGACTATTGACTACCTGGAACTTTTCAGTTTCAGTCAGTCAGGAGCAGTTGTTGGTTCCGTAAGTACAACCTGGACTTTCTGATTGTATTTGTGTAACAATTGGGTTTTTAGGTTTTTCAGGTAAAAGGCTATTGACATTTTGGGCTTGGGTGTCTGTGTTTCCTGGCTGGCTTTGGCTTTGGCTAGACTTGACTTGATTTGTTTGGGGATAGTGGTAAAAATCTTTTTGTATTGACAATAGCTTCACTTTGAATTGAAAAAGTCTCCAATACCAAACAAAACCTTAGTAATTTTCCCACACCAAGCAGTCGCGTTCGCTTTTTATCGCGTAATACAAGTATTATATATAAAAACATGAGTTTTATTTGCATTTAAGTTAAGTAATCATTTTATCTGTATTTATTTTAGATACTTGACGAAACACGTGATACCATGTTGTTGTTGTTGACTGTTTTCCCAAACTCTGCACAGTAACATCAGACTGAGCCTGCTGGAGAGTCGAAGTGCGCCGTGGAACATCGACCGATCAAAGGCCCCAGGATTTTGGCAGTGTTTTGCAATAACATTACAAAAGATTCAGTTGACATTGACAGTTTTAGTTTGAGATTGAACCGTCGAGCTTTGTTGCCGGAGGGAAGGTCGAATCGAGAACAATAAAGATACAAGGGTAAAGGAAAATTACCCGAGATGCCGATGCACTCTTTGTGGAAGGGTGTGCGGCTGAAGGGTCTGACACTGGACTCAATGGACAAAAAGTCTGGGTCCTTGACACCGACCAAACTAATGACAAAGATTGAAGATGAACCCTTGTCAAAGGCTCCGATGCCGAATTCGTCACACAAGGTATTTGATATTTTCCGTTATTGTCTGTAGATTTACCTAATAGTACATATTGTATGTACTTTTACATGTATTAGCTATATAAAGTTCTAGGATTTGCGTTAGCGTCCAACATCGTGCTCATGCGTAATTAATTTATCAAGTAAATGACTTGCGTCTGTGATCTGTGATCTGTGACTCTTCGCTTCTTCATACATTTTGAAACCCAATTGTGACTTTGTAACAGCGATACAGGAAATACACTTCAACTGTCATTGAATGTAACATAACCGGATATCGCTGTTGGCTCAGTTGGAAGTCCAGTGCAATACATTACTTCATACTTGTTGAATTTTAATTTTAATTTTTTTTAAAGGCAAGCAGAAAGCTCAGCTTTTGCTTGTATACTAAATGCACGTGTTCGTGGAATGAATAATATTAGGGCTTTGAGGTCATATTTGACATTTTTGTTTTTGTTTGCCTTCCAGGGTTTGGCTCGATTGTCAGGGTCAGGGCCACAGTGGATCTCCAAAACTCTTTTCCAGGTAATACATAAATGCATCTTGTTCCTCCATTTTCATTGTCAATGCTATCCTTTTGTGAGTGAGTGAGTTGGGATTATTGAATTATACTGTACTTATGAATGAATGAGGCCTTTTGCACTATACTGCCTTTGAACAGTAGTGGAATTTGAGGCGGGGTGTTGATGATAATAATAGCCAGACCAGGCTGACGTCTGTCTACTCACACTCACCTCTAATAATTGAATTATGGTTCACTTCATTAACAGACACATGTGATTCCGAACAGTGAATTAGCATCTGAATATATTTGGAGCTTCTTCACCGAGTACTCAGACTCACCCACAATCTGCATCAGTGATGCTCAGTTCCACCGTGGAGCGGAAAAGGTGTATGCTCAAATTACAGACAAAGAACAAGTTAATTTCTATATCAAGGTTAGTAGTTACATAACTTTATTCTATTATTTAGTCATAATACGTATGTATACACAAATGCGGAATTAATTTTCCGTTCTGCACTCCAATTTGCAATTACGATATCCGGATGATATGTCATGTGTCGTGTTGCGGTTTGCGGTTCAACGACGTTGTTCCGCTTGATAACGTAAACTCATGGGTACAATACTGCCCATGAGGAACTGTGCTGTTTCCATTACTCCGCGTCGCCACAAAACGAGTTATTCATTATTGCTAAATTGGAATCAATGTCGAATCGATTCCAAATCTGTCGACCCAATCATAATAGCTTGGGAAATCTAAGGATGCATGGCTACAACATGAAAAACTTTAAAAGATTTAATATTTAATACAATTACAATCCGGTTTGCCAACTATGTATACGAGTACATACCCAGGTGGACCTATTAATAGCCGACGCTCTTCTGGTCGAATTTTTTAGACGTAAAGCCGGCTGCCCAAAGCCTTTAGACGGTCCGACCAAAACCTTTTCTATATTTATACAAGCATTGTTCATTTATTCAATATGGTTTCACGATTTTCAAAAATACTGGTTGGATTCTATTCAACGGCTAAAGGCTAAGTTCGATCGGACTTACCTAAATAGCAAGACAGAACTCGTGTTTAGAAAATATAAATTTAATATCGAGATAGCTATTATGTGCTATGTGGGTGCACAAACGCAAGCAATATGGTAATTTTCCTTCTAAAAGCAAACAGCAATACGCTGAAGCCTTATCGGACTAATTCTGTTGTATTTAAATGGATGGATAATTTTAAACTGCACTAGCATTCAAGAAAATTACTCCATAACATAATTATGACATTAGACTTAAGTAATTCTGCAACTATATTCACGAAAATATTTACCTCGATAAAAATGCATATGCTTCTTTAGTCATATAATGCATAATTACTGAAATGGAATAAACATGAGGTAGATAGCTCTCGGTGTACAACTCTGATAATTAACATCTACACATGTCATTTCATTTCTCTGGTCTCTGGACCCAAATTACCCATGTGCATAAAAATGCATGTGGTTAAGACATTTTCAAGCTGTGCGCTGTGCCGTGGAGATATATGAATATTTACCATTAATTAAGTATTCTGTTGTAATTCTTTCTACGTCTCAAAACAAACGGTCTGACTGCTTAATGAGACGATTCTATCCTCATTTTTCTTTCTAATTAATCCATTCCAGGTGTTTGGTGGCGGAAAAGATACGTTGGGACGGAAAGCCTTCACAGAGTTTCTCCTCAGTGCATATGAATTATCCACTGGAATGGCGTCATCGCCCGGCAGTAGCAGCGGCAGTGATACGGGCAGTATTTCGTCCAATCTTCAAAATCTGAGTCTGGAACTTGTTGGGAAAGAATGGATTGAGGCTGTCACCAAATCCTGTGTATGATTCAATGTATTAATCTTGTAATCCTTCTGTGCAATATGTAGTGTCGTTATTAGGTTGGATAAGAACACCTCTTAATGAGAAATCTCATTTGCAGCTTTGACATTTTGGTCGCTTCACCAAACGTCTAGCGGACTGGTTAGTTTAGTACAGGAGCAGTGTCGACGCGAATTTCGCAAAAGAGGACTGAACGACGCGCTCTGCTTTGAAGTGTCAGGCCGCAATGAAAACAATGCCAAATAATCAAAAATTAATCGGAGAAATTGATAGCTTAGAGACAAACAAGATAATATTGAGTTTCTGTAAAAAATTAGGCATGTACAAGAACAACATAATTTTTTTGGATTTGAAAATGTGCTTTGAATGAATCTACATAGTTACAGATAGCTTAATTTGCTTAAAATCAAATTTCCCCCTAAAAATTCTAACCGTACAAGTAATTGTAAGAAAAATATCGGCATTCGGTCTGTTCCAAACTGACTATACTACTACAGGTCTCTTCGACCAAATGTCCGATAACGCTAATTGGTTCATGTAGTAAGTGTCTCGTGGACAATGTGCGACGTGCTACACATTTCATAACGTAACCGTAACCTGTTCTCTTTCTTTGTCGCCTTATCTTCTGGCTCCAATTAAGCTTGAATACTTAGCCGTGCCATGGAGGATTATGCTCAAATGAGGCTAAAATTGAATGAATAATGCATTATACTTAAACCTGACTTTCATTGATAGTACTCCGAGTCCAGTAATGCCTACAAATTTCAGGTTTATCCACCTTGGCAAGTATTATGATGGTAATGACAGTCATAGTCCAACTTTCAAGGATAATTAATTCATCGCGACGAGAAAAGAAGTTAAATTAACTTGTGGATTGTTCCTTATTTGGATTTTTCTTACTTTTTGCTTAGTTCCATGTGAAAGAGGACATGTCAAGCTGTTTCCTGTCTAACTGGATACTCACCAATCTTCCACTAATTCTGATTCCGATGCACAAATACGTCGTCTATCGATTGACAGCAGGTTACAAGGAGGCACTCTCAGCTGCCAATACGCCAAGCGCTTCACGCGTAAGTAATCAAATCCTGCCGAGTCGTTGTACCAGCAGTGTGCTACAGTATTAGCACTAGCTGCAGAAATTTCAAATATGAATACTTTGTGTATATAAATCTAGAGAGTTTCTGCCGAGGCAGCTATTCCGCCGGGACAAGAACCTGGCGTCTCGGGTGATATGTTGATGAGCGCAGATGAAACTGACAATGACAAGGTCAAGGTCAGCGGCCTAAGCCCAATTCTGCTTTGGCTTCTTTCGGGCTCTCTTCCCGGAAGATATCTTGAAATTCTTGTCAAGAAAATTGAACCTACACCCTGTCCCTTCACAACAGTATTCAGTCCAAAACAATTGATTCAAGAGATGGTAGGTGTTGGATTTGGATGCCGTTTTGGAGTTTTAAATGGTCTGAACTTTCCAAAATATCTAAATCTTACTCTATTTAGCTCAACATGAAGAATAAGGAACCCCCTCGCTGGACCATGCTATACGACAGTGAGCTGGACGGATCTAGCGTAAACAGATTTCAGTTCCATGTTTTCAACTATCGTGGTCCAACTTTGATGTTCATCCATGCGGAAAATGGCTACAGTATTTGTATTGGAACGGAAATGGAATGGAAGGAAAACTCCCGCTTCTGGGGTGGAGAGGATTCGATTCTCATACAGCTTCAACCCGAGTTCCATATTGTGGAAAGTAAGTATGGAACAAGATGGTCTGAAGTATTGAGGCCTAATTATGCAGTAAATATTTTCGATTCTAATGCTATGCACACCTTTTTATTCAGAAGGCCCAAAGATATTGTATTCCAACTTCTCCATTCGCGGCTATCCTTTCGGAATTCAAGTTGGAAAGGATCCACGTAACGTGTCGGTTGACATCAAGCCAGATTTCCAATACATTCACTTCAAGAAAGTTCCGTGCAAAATCAGCCAAATTGTCGTCTATGGCTGCGCTCCAAAGCAAGCACAGTAAGTTAAAAGTCAATACTTTCCATCTCATACCTGAAATACTGTCCCTACGTAAATGAGAAAGTGCAGAGGCCAGAGCAGATTCGAGTTTCTTGAGAAGTTTTTCCCGCGGGCTGCATGCTAGTGAGCTGCCTCTGAAGGGAAAAAAATTCAAAAGAGCTAGAAACCGTGTTTCGCCTCTGCACTTTCTCATTTACGTAGGGACAGTATCTGCTAAATGCCTCAGTTTAAAACTAATCCTGTGTTTACAATGATATCTCCGTAGGAGCTGCCAACTTGAATTCAAGAAATGGGAAGCGAAGCAGTGTGAGAAGCAAAGAACTGTAAACCGAAACGCAACAGCGGAATGGACTGATAACCCTGACAAATACTTGTTGGAACTTGCTGGATCTTACAAAAGTTATGGAAACGGAAATAACCGCTGAGCAACAACAGTTGTGGCGTGAACAGGCTTTACAAGTACTGGAGCGCCACAACAATTATCAGCTTTTTACGAATACTTGACATATTGTCCCTTTTATTAACGCGGATCGAGAACATTCATAATTTCCTAATTCTGTACATATAATCGAGGCACACGTGCCGACTATAAACTATGCAACACTTTGCAACGAAAACGTGACAACTTCCAGTTGAACACTGTATTGGGAATTTTTTGTATGCAGAAGGTGCATTGGCATATCCTATCAGCAGATTGTCGTTCATCCTACGTTCTACGTATTCCGAGGAATTAACACAGAAAGGTGACAATGATTTTATGATCCGACTCAACAAGATCGAAGAATCTTAGCTATTTGATGCTGTTTGAAGCTTCTGTACGGTATTTACAAAATGCTTGAAAAAGTAAACTCGGAACCGTTTCGACGTTTTGACTCGAGATCCTAGAATGTTCAATTTATACATTCGACAATAGGCAAAGGACAAAGATGAGAAGGATATTTGTAGTGGGCATTTGAGCGAAATCGCTATCGTGTTGTCTGCGAAAGCAACTACTTCTTGAATCTCTTTTTATTTAGGTTTGTATAGTACGAATGATTCGTTGGACAAATTGTCGTAATTAATTTGTTATGAATACGATTACGAAGAAATACATTTGGGCATTTTCTAATATAAAAGTATAGTTAGACTTTAAAATTATCGCCAAAAGATTTAGTTTAGCTAATATTTTTAGTATAACTACTGTGAGTTGAGCTCTGCTGCATAAGTACTTACTTTCCATCGTACACATCGAGGACATGCAATCGTGTGATTCATGCACTTATTGTGATAAACAGCACCGCAGGACGAACACTATGGAAGTGAAACAATTTGCACTTAGAATCCCATCATAAGTAGTAGTACATGAACAAAGTTGGGCAATGTCAAGAACTCGGAACCAACCTTAAAAATATGCTCCAGGTCAAAGGGAAATATCACTTTAGGATCTCGACACATTTCGCATACAAAACCTTTTTGTTGACAAACCAAGCAGCTCTTAATGTGATTTCTTCCCAAATTAACCAGTTTAGTCAAAGTGGAGCAGAGTGTCCGATTTGGAATGTTCAACAAATCCTGAAACCAAAAGTTCAATTTATTAAATATTCGTTCTGAGAAATCAAATCGGTAATAACTTTCGAATTTGTTCTGCAGTTCAACTTACGGATAGTGAATAGAGATGAACTTTTTCATATAAATATTCTTTAGGCCAAACGTCTTTTGTGAATTCCTTCATAATCTGTTCCTTACAGGTCCGTAGGTAAATTGATATTGATTGAAGTTTTATCCGTAAGACCTGCAGAATGTAGAATTAAACATTACATATATTACGTACGATTTACGAGATAGAGTCTTAGTTACCTGCAAATCTGCACATTCTTGTATTTCATTGTACAGTTTTGGATTAATGCTGTTCATATCAAAAATAGGCTGGTCCCAAGCAGTCTGCAAGTGTTCCTTAACCGTTTTACAAACACTGTACTTTGTAAAATCCCAGTTCAGCAGAATTCTTGCAGGAATCACAAATTCATTATTGACGTGACATTCGGTGCAATAGGAGTTGCCGGAAAAGCCGCAGACTCTATCAGTTGAAAATAGAATATTGATAGAAATATGTACATTGCACGCACACCTTAAATGCGATACAAGATAGAGTAGTTTGCATACCTCGCAGATCCATAAATCATACCAATAAGTCTTCCACATTCCTTGCATTTATAATTCTGTTCATCCAGACCAACCTCGTTTGGGATTTTGAATATCGTAGCATTCCCATTTTCAAACTGAAGTACACAGAAAGAATAGATTACAGAGTGTCATGGTATGCTCCAGGACATTGAAGCATGATTTGAATTTAGTAAATAATATCAGTAATAACTTGCGTACCAATTCACTGGTTTGTCCCACTTTTGAGGTCTCGGAATGAGAGACGATTTCAAAGCCCAAGCTGTCCACTGGAGTAACTGAAGTCTGAAAATGAGATATAAATATTAGTAAAAGTGTATGAATGCGCTGGAAACGAGATGCACGTTGAGTTGTGCGTATGGCGCAGTCAAAACTAAACAAACCACGTACAAAACAAACCATTGAAACGTCAATGACCGCAAATGTCTCCGACATTTCAGTAAATTACCCTCAGAACAGAGGAGATTTACAGAAACGCGAAGCCAGTCCAATGACGTTATGAGATGTGTCTTTTATTTATTTAAATATAAATCCCTTTTTGCACAAAAAGAAGGAACAAAATTCGTCTTACGCTGTGGTTATTCGAAATACTGGAACCCAAGGCAGGATCGGAGGAAGCTGTGGTTTCATTTTGACTTAAACCAAGTAGACGAAACTGACTACTGTCCAAAAAGCTTCCCACCGTTATAGGAGTTCCAATTACACTGTCCGACTGGTTGTAGCTCTGAAATAAGGCTGCATAGCTCGTGTCCTCCTCAGGAGACTCAATCCCTGAACTCGTCATATGACCGGAAGACAATGTTTTCTCAACACTATTCTCCTCTTCGCAAGTGAAAGGCCCAGGTACATCTTTCGGAGTTGAAGTGGTAAATCCTTTGCCACTTTTGTCTTCCACTGAATTCGGAACGGAAAAAGGAATTGGGTCGGATTTAATTTGCGGTTTCCTGGAACTGTGTTGAGAACTCGATCCTTTACGACTATGAGATTTTGTGACTATTTTCTTCACATCGTCCTCAGTCTTGGCCTTAGCTGACGAACTTGCAAAAGAGCCAAGTGGTGCTGGAGAAGGTGTCTGGAGGGACGACAAAGGTGAGTGGTGTTCAGAACTTCGACGGCTAGAAGTGTTATTCGTACTGGATCTTGGAGCGGAAGAAGTTGTTGAACCGCGTGAAGAGAGTATTACTCGTAAAGCTTCGTCCTCTTCTAGCAGCGGAATTCTGTAAGCGTTTTCGTAGAGCAAGAATGAAGGCTTTGGCGGAGTGTTGGACTGACTCTGAAGATTTGGAAGAGCCTGTAAGTCTTTTGAGTCCATGTTCTCCGCCACGTCAATTCCCTGATACACCGTGTCTGCGGGTGTCCAGAGTCCAACAAGGCTGAGTGGTGCACTGTTCCAGGAATTGAGAAGGCTTGAATTAGAGGCAAGTTGAAAGTCATGAGACTCTATTCCGTACAAATAGCTCTTCAAGATGTCACATCGCTCCGCATCACGTAGAAATGCACTTGGTTTGTAGTAACTTTTGAGTGTTTTCTTATCCAGTAGCATGAGCTGAAGGTAGCTAATAAGAAGGCCGTCATTGAGGACGAGTCTCACCCAAGATCGACATCTTCCAATGTCCGTGTGAATATGGCTCAGTCCATTAATTTGAACAATGACTTCTTGATGACAGAAAATGAGAACAAATTCCCAGAAAGAAGGTTCGGGTAGTTGAGTTTCACGGGATGAACCGCTGAGGACGGAAGAAACGGATTTGAGAAACGGACTTTTGAGCCCATGAATAAAAACTGCTTCCAGGATCCAGCAGAGTGAATTTGTGCTTTCGTCATTTGTGAACGAATTTCCTCGGTTAGCAGTGTTCTTCAGCTGCAACTCTTTGACACACTCCACCAAGTTCTCAATCAGATTACTCTTGACTGTGCTCTCACGGTCCAGCACTCTTCGCAGCATTGACATCACGAGAAAATCCTGTTATCCTGTAGCAGTACACAAACAAGTTATTATTATTTCTACATGAATTTGACATTGCATTTGAGTTACATGGAACGCATGTACGGAGCAAGTAAGTAAATAGACTGAAATATTTCCTTCCAAACTTCCTTTTTCCTGTTACTTCACAAAATATTGCCGAATAGCTGTTATACGTTATAGTAACAACTATCTACTGCTTTTTGTTTGATGTGGATCAGATATTTCAACGCTCATTGAAATCAAGAAATTTTCCTGTCGCAAGCAACAACAAATCAGGTCGTAGTAGGTCAGCTTTCAATCCTATATGAAGTACTTATTACGTTAAGGATAAGACCCAGCAGGACCAAGAGCAAGGATGATTGAATTTCAACAAAAAAACAAATTCAGATTTGGGAGACGAGAACGAGACCGTGGTACAAATCGAGGTGCAATTGAATTAGAGACTCCTTGTGTACAGCAAGTACTTATTAATTTAAATCTACGACTTCTTATTTTGTACTTCTAGCAAACTCGCATCGGATGCTTGGAAACGCGGGCATCAGATCAGAGTTCGATTATCCCTGATCACAACCACTTTGTGATTGTATCACAAAAAGGCATGTTGCATGTGAAAAGAACTCTGACGTTAGTGCGGATACATTTTGATTTTGTGTAAGTTTAAAAACCAAAAACCATAATTAAAATCTTTTAAATGAGACATCAAGAAAACTGATGCGCACGAATTTTTACAAAAATTCGAATTCCCTGCATTGCATTCGCATTCAGCATTCACTGCATCAACTAAATACGTAGATAAATATATTGTTTTTGTGACACGTGACAAGTGCGTGCAGTAGCAGTATCAGTATCAAATCCGCAATCAGCTCACCCAGTAAAATATATACCTTAATACATATTATGTATATTTGAAATATTTAACCTTCACCTGTAAGTCTGTGTCAGTTCAGTGGTATCTAGATTTTTTACCTTTTGGTCTTGGTCTGAGAACCGTGAGGCTTCCTTCCTCACATTTTCGGCCGTACAACAAAAATTGGAAACCGACCCGAAGGTCCAAGGTTCAATTCCAGCGTGAAATATTATATAGGTCAAGGCAGGTCACCGCCGCCGCCTCCCAAATGCCGTCATATTGCTGATTCGAAAAGTTCCACGTAGAAAACTGTGAAAGACACAAGGCAGAGATTTAAGTTATGTAAAGCGTAGTTTGGTTTTGGTTAAATCAAATGGACTCAAGATAAACTCAATTACAAATTATACAACCCACTTTCAATTGCCAATTTAGGAATTTCTTTTTTCTCTGTCTGTCTGTGCTTCTTCATGCGCCAACCTAATTACGTAAGAAATATTTCAGTTCTTCCCATTTCCCCGCGTCTCTATGTACACAAATGCTGAGATTCGCTGTAAATAGTCACGTATGTATGACCCAGAATAAAAATTAAAAATCGAATGCAATGCGATCGACGAAAAAAACTAATAAAACAGTAAATGTGGATATCAGACATCACACAAACGGACATACGTTGCATTGCAACTTGCAACGGTGTGCGTGCAATGTGTGTTAAACAAAATTTAACCTGCAAAAAATAACAAAACAATATTTAGACAGTAAACTAAAAGTATGACGCTGTTAGGTAGAATGAGGTACCATGTAAAAGGTATGCTGCATACGTGGACGCGATCTACAAAATGTAGATGATACTGCAACATCCTAACTTCATACTACATGTACATAGTTTCAGTCATATTAATGAGCGTAAATTAACATTCACTTGATTTATTGGCAAAAATCAGGAGGCTGTACCGGTGTATCCAATTATTATACAGTATTCCCTGATCCTGTGAGTGTGACTCGTCGTGTTGAACTTTCAAGATTGATTAGGGCCAGTATGCCCATACCCATCCCATATATCCGTAGCGTACCCTGACGAGGAAGATTATGTAAAAATAGAATACACAGATAAAAACCTCCACCAGCAAAATCGCTTACTGGATCTTCCATAATAAGTGACCCCAATATTATTATTGTGGGATTGTATCTTGTCATGTGTCTGTCTGGTTCCATTAAAACTAGTAAATCTCCAATCAATAGACGTTCTCTATGTAATTGTACTAAATGAATTCAATAGATTTACAACGGGTTAAAAATCTGTTAATCGCCCAAACATTATAGATTTGTCATTGTGTTTTATTCTTCATGATAAGGTACAGACTCGTTTGCCTACAGTATTGAGGAATTTGTAATATAAAAAAGAAGTCCCTCTAAAGTGGACAGAAATTGAGGTTAATGCTTCATGTAGTAGTCAATAATCGTGGAGAAGGCTGCAAATCCGGCGGCTCCAACAAATGCAGGTTTGAATCCAGCTAGAAAATACAACGACACATTTATAAATTACACATTGCTTATCATTTTTAGCAATATTAAATTAAATGAGTATTGGAATTGAATAATTCTTATTAAAAAACGGGTTCATACCTCTCAAACCAATTAAAGCTCCCGTCACTGCGCCGGCACCTGTCCCATTCTTCCAGTCATTTTTACCCCGGTACTGAAATCAAAAGACAAATAGGGTACTTCAGCTAATCAAGGAAATTGAATGCATTTTCGTTCAGTGTAACTAACATTAGAACATATACTAAAAGGTTCCGTAGGATGGTGTTTAGAAAAACTATTTTCGGAAGTTTGTACTGCTCGTTTGACTTGAATAATTGAATTAACAACAAAGATTCACTTACACTTTCTATGGCACACTCCACTGAAGCAAACATTGCACCGACAATGGCAAAATTCTTTCCATGCGAAGCACATGTACTCCTCATGTCACGGAAGACTTCACGGGCTGTTTGTGTTCTTTCATTTGGCCCAAGTGGTGTCACAGGACTGACACTGGCCGAGAAGAGGCCGATGACTGCTCCCAGACCGAACCCTATTTCGATCAAAGAAAAGACACTTACAGACAACAGACATAAGTAAATTCAAAATACTTAGACCGAAAAGGGATTATTAGTTAGTTCTGGAAATAAAAGCAATTATACATGTAATTGAAATTAAAATGTGAGGTTCGTACCAAGGACACAACTCATGAGTGTCTTGAAGGCACAACTTTCAAAAGCAGCTTCGATCATTTTTTCTTCTTTCGTTTTGTAGGCTACCGGTCCGTGCATTCGTGGGATGAGAATTCCTGTCTTGTACTTAGGGTCATTGCTCATTAGAGCCATGAAGACACTTTTGAAGTCCTCCGTTCCCAGCACAACTTTACCATCAGGATTAACTATGGTCCCTTCGGGTCGCCCAAAAGCTATGTCAGATGAACTCCCGGCCATTCTCAGTTCCAGTTCGAAAGTTACACCTCTTGAATATCTTGCGTCTGCAATATGAATTAGACATTCAACTTCAATTCACTGATTGTATTGTTTCCATTTGCATTTGAGCAAGAAAATCGAAATACTTGTAAAATACTTTTAAAATCTTGAATTCAGTAAGAAATCCTGAAAAGTTACGTCAAGTCAGTCAAACTGTGAAACGCTCCTGTGAAACTCTCCTCCGATAAAAAATCCGAGTTACCCGCCTATCAATTCTCGTAGTTTGTATTCCATTCGTCACCTTGGCAACATATTGATCCTCTTCTCTTTTCATGTTTCTTCGCTCGTTTGGCCTGCACTCAAGCCAGTAACGATTTTTTGTCCAGCTTTCGGTTACACTTTCATAATCCGTGTCAATTGTCAAGTCTTAGTAGGACGAATTCAACTAGTGTTAACTCCTGCTAAGTTTTAAGTCTGCCTGTCATCAGTCAGAAGTCATAATGAGTGGGGCCTTCCCGAACGGTGTGATCCATTTGGACGAAATGACGAAGCGTTTCCGCCTCGTCAATCCGGATGAGCATCACTTGGCTCGAAACATCATTGAACTCTCCGATGAAATTCAAGGAGGTCAGCCGTCAGCTTTATTTTTAAAACTGCAAACTGTCTGTCACTTGCACGTTTCATACCTTTGACCTTACAGATTACAGAAAGCGCAAGTTGAGCAGCCTTATTAAACTTACCTGCATTAAATTAAGAATAGCAAGTTAGGAGGCATTCACGTGACGTATTACATTTTAATGTCAAATGTCAACAGTCAACATTACTTAATTCGGTTTATAATTACGTCAACTATTATGGACTTGCACTTATGACTTACCAAATTGAAATCACAATTAGATCTCCATCTTGTTCGTCTACCCGATCACGGCTACGGTGCTTGTACTCTTCACAATTACTAGCAAAATAACAATTACTCGACTGAATTCAGTTTTCGTCGTTCACGAGCAATTATTTTTGTATTTTGTTCGGTATTAATATTTGCACGTGCATGCTTTTTGTGCCTGGTTAAAAGTCAAAGGGCCAGGTAACCCAATGCATGACATCACAGGTACATTATGTTCTCATACTTGCCAATCTATTAGCTATTGACAGAATGCAGCTTCTCCTGTATATTAATAAGGTATGTGGATGGTGAGCTAGAATTGCTATGTCATGCCGCATTTTTTATTCAGATAAACTGTAGCGTTTTATTAAGCATAAATAGGGCATCTGTATTAAATTATTTTAGTAGTGCGTCAGATCGGCTATTTACCGGGGTGCAGCTGTGGTCATAAGTGGGTTGAGGGCTTGGTATTGGTACGCGTCTTTCGTTATCGAAATCTTAAGAAAATTCCAATTTTCTTTAAAATTTCGTTCAAGCGCCGCCTGGATCTATAAATACATGAAACCTAAACATGGCTCAACCTGGTTTTCCTTATATCATTTGAATATAACATCCGGTCGAATACAGGATTAGGGAACACGCGGTAACCGCACATGATAACCACCCATGGTAACCACTTGCGCGCGTTTCGGAATACCTAACTTAACCTGAAGTAACGGGTGGTTACCATGGACGAGTCAGTGGTTACCATCTAGCTTTCTCCATGTGCGGTTACCGCGTGTTCCCTAATCCTGTATTCAACCTAACATCCGGCAGAAAATCTACTGTCTGCTGAATGCTATTCAAGTTTCAAGTTAGTTCGTCGTTTTAAATCCGAAGAACCATATTGTATTCAATTTTAAAATTGTTGAAAACGTATTTACTATCAGATATAAAACCCGATTAAACACAAGTATCTTTGCTAATACAATAATTTGATCTACGGATTTTTGAATTTTTAGTTTTGGAAGCATTTATTTGCCCCAAATCTCATAATCTCAAATGCTTCAACTTATAAACTGTGTTGCTGTTTCAGATGGTGATGACTTCATCAAACGAGTGTCTGATATCAGTGAGCTGATGGACAAAATGTCAAGTTTTGTTCAGAGTGCTAAGATGGAATTGATTGGACGTCGATGTCATCTCTTCCTGGCTGGTAACCAGCGTCGAGTTAAGCGGAAATCACTGGAAGGGGACGTATTTGAGAAAGCAGCTCAACTGGAACGAAATCATTTGTACATTGAGTCCCTCCATCGTCATCTTCAGGACCAAACGGAACTTTTGAATCGTATCTTTCGAAAGTAGACCAGTCCATGTCAAATGTCAACTGAAACAGGAAGCACATTCATAGCCCGAATTCTATCACGATTCTACCATTTCACTTACATTACAAAGCTACTCGTGATGCTTTCAGTATTAAGCACGAAAAAAAAAATGATCTCTGAATTGTTCATCTTTTAGATAATAAAATGGATATTTATTCTGACCTAATTTATGTATTGTATTACATTTTCGAAGGTGTCAGGGTTCGCATCTAAGCAACTTCTCCTTTTCGTCCTTCCGTTTTTAGAACACATTGACCTCAACTTCAAATGCTAATTCCAGAAATGGTTTGCACTCTTAATTATTATAATGAATTCAGAATTCCAGCATCTGTGTTCCTGACACCGTGTGTATTGTACACTTGTTCAACCTTCAGAGATCTCATCTCAAAAGTTGGGCTATGCTATACATCTTCACACCACCCACAACAGAAAATCATATCTTCTGATTTTCATCAAACCCTGGACTATAAAGTCGCAAAATTAGCCTAACGTGACTCTGACCCAGTTCTAGAAGCACAACAAGTTTGTTAATGTTTTAACAAGGCTAAATAAGTTGCGAAATCTAATATCTGCATCAAGACTTCGTTTATTCCATCTCGAAAACTGTTGAATGCAACCGTGGTGGGGTGGCGAGCCTCCTGCGGCTTATGATGTCTGCAAATTGTTTTAAAAAATGAGAAATCTGGAATAATATAAAACGAGATGCGAAAATCCTAGTCATTCATTCCAGTAGTACACCTTCGCTGAGAGTTTAATTACTAAGCTGTAAAACGTAAATTAAATTGCTAACTTCAGAACCCACACGCTATAAATCCTTTTCGTTTCGGGAGCTCACGGTTTATAGACTTCCATCAAAATGTATTTGGGATCTGGGCCTCTTACTGTGGTTCTCGGGATTGCATTCGTCGTGGTAAGTCCTTGAGAAACGGAGTGGGTGCCATTAATAATTTCACCATTTTGTGGTGATCCTTCAAACTTTTACTCTTAAGCAGTTGTAAGCAGCTCAAATATATGATGCGATCAGGATGTGCATCATTATTTTCTAATATCCTACCGCTCCTTCTCCGCCGTTGTTGGTGTCTACTATTTAAAAGCTTTGGGCTTTGGCTTAGCTGTAACTGTCTATGTATATTAGAGTTTTGAAACCAGCATCACAAATAATTACCGGAATTCACAAATTAAATTACGATCTATTTTATTTTTTGACAACTGAATAAGCCTCTAATCATTAGAAATTCAGAAAAAGCTCAAAATCATTTGATTTAAAAGACATGGTTTATTTTTTGTTTATTATGTTTATTTTTCAATTTGGGAACCAAAAAGAAAAATTTAATAAAACGCCAAAGTCATCTGAGCAATTGGTAGATTTAAGATCGCATAAAATCGCAATAGCTATGCTAACTAATGATTTTTCGAAATTAACAGAATTTTTTTCTAATTACTATGAAATAAAAACACAAAAATAGTCCACTACTAAAACTGTACCAATTAGAAGGTTTCGGAGAAGCGAAATTCCAAGCATCCAAGAAAAGCATCATATAAAATCTTATTTAAAACAGTGTTTTTCGTTAAATTGTTCAAAAAACCAGACGTTTTGTTTCTGTTCAAACTACAGCCATTTGTAGATGTAGAAGTGTAGGGAAGATCTCAAACGAACAAAAGCTTAAGTATTTCTTCTGATCGTCCATTCATGCTTTGCGTTGGACAGTTTCTTTGGTTCAGAATGCAGAACTCCAGAGTTCATTTATTATAGGATGTATGTACTACAAAACAAATTATAATACTACAATCGCATAAAAGCAGCGCACAGCCTTTGATCATTAATTCGAGCCCGTAGAAGATGAAAGTTTAGGTTAAAAGCAAAACTTTTAGGAAGTTTATAATTTTTTAGAAGTTCGTGTCATGCATGCATTGTCTGTGCCTATCCCGTACATCTGTCCTTATGCACGTCGTCTTGTATTTCAGCTGTAAGCTACGGGTGTTATTGCATTTCCTACAAGCTAAAATTGAAATTGCTTTGTATAATTATCGGTCAACGTTTAATTATTTATTTAGTATGCCTTTGACGTAGTATTTCTGAAGTAAATCAGTTACATTACAGTATTTACAAATTAATTATTTTCTGCATATTTTGCGTCAATATGAAGTGTTTCATAGAATTTGTTGACAAATGTTTTCTGTATTCCAAAAACGATCGGCAAGGCTTAATAGCAATTACCATGTGCCATTTTTGCCATCATGCCTTGTTGGTGTGAAAATTATTGATTAGAATAGTATATGTGGCGGAGGAGGAACTTAAAATCGAAAATGCCATACAAATATAGATTCAAACGCAGTTACGTTTCCCACTACAACCGAACACTTTACATTATGAAAGTAAACAGAAATTGTGCTGGAAGGCACGTGTCTTTTTTTTTTTTTCTATGAATCACAAAATAGAAAAGAAAAATTCCTTAAAGCTTCCTTACTATTAAAATTGCATGAAAGCGAGACGTCTTGACTATTTGACTTGAAGGTGCTTATTAGATAGATTGTCGCAGTCTCGCGTGGTACACACGGATTCAAAATCTAATGGCGTCGAATTTTTATTTTCATAAAGCTAGTCAAAATATCGAAGCTTTCGTGTTGCAGTTTTATCGCTGCCACGACTTTCGTGTTTGGATTTTTAATGATTCGATTTGAAATGTCGCGATATCAATTGGCATCATAAAAAACCAGCAATCGTTTAGATCGGGCCTTGGTATCTGTAGGCTGTTGGATTTTTCGCAAAATTGATACTGATTTGATATTTTTTACTAATTAACACTTACATTTTTAATATCACGGTCAAGTAGTCTTAACATCTGCAATATATTTTCTTTAAAATAAGAGAACCTTAGATTTAAGTATATGCTACAATAAAACCTACAATGGCATTCCAACATCATACTATGATCATTTGCTGCAAAATTCTGAGCAAATCAAAATAAGCATAATTATTTTAGTAAATCGGGAATATTATGTTGGTTCCAAACTGCCAGAGTCAGAATTTCCTCATTTTAATTAGTGGACTTGAATGAAAGCCTTTGTTTCTTCACTCGATTTGAAATTCGTATGAAACTTAATTGAAATCAATGAAATTCTCATTCTCAGCCTAGCGGTAAACACTTTTTTCTTTCTCTAATAATAAAGAATTCTAGATTCTCATTCTCTTTCCACTCTAAATTCAGGTTTTCCAGAATGAGAATATGGAAATTGAACCTCGACTCCATTTCTTGGTTGCAAAAAGTTTCTTTTACTCATCACATACCTCTCCTATTATTTTAGACAATTTCATGGACCAACTCCATTGAAGCATCTCCAGTTCCCTCACTGAACTCAGACTTGGGCTGGAATGGTCAAAGGTCAAATGCAATGTGGAAATATCTGCTTAGGACAAAGCCGCATGTCCAGTTCTCAGTGAAAGTTGCCAATTCAGCTGAAGTGAAAAGAGATGATACAATGGCAATAGCTGAATCTCCATCAACTCCCGTTCCCGTTCAACCTTCGGCCTCGGCTCCATCCGTCCTGGTCCCAGCAGCACATGAACCAGCTCAGGAAGAGGAGATCACCGGTGAAGTTCCGAAGCCATGTCAATGTGGCATTAGTCAAGGTTAGCTTCAAATTCCTATTTTTATTGTCACTCCAGAGTTGTACATGCCAGGTGGATACAGAGTGGATACGATGAGACTTGTCCCGCTTTTGAAAATGATCTGCAGCCCGAAAAAGAGGGCTGAGTACCTTGTAATTATTTTTTATTGAAAATATGAACAACGACAACAGGTGCTTCAAATTTTTCTCATACCATATGAAACGCCTCTAAAGATTTTTAACATAAATTACAAACATTTAGCACGTTGTTGGCATTTGGCATGGAGAAATAATTAAATCAACAGTGACAATTTTGGGAACGGCTTCATATTCAAAAACATATTTGTACGTTGCAACATCGCATCGATTTACGTGCGTGGTTGCACTGGAATATGCAAAGTTTATACTGCATATTCTTGGCATATTTTTGGATATATTGAGGTTTTACTAAAAAATTGCATATCTTGAGGTTTTATTGCAAATTTTTGCCTATTTTTAGGTTTACAGCATATACGCATATTTGACGTCATTCTTTTTATATATGGTTTTAGTTCAAATTTTGAAGCCCTCTAATTAATTATTGTACTTTTAACGTTTTAACTGTATATTCTGACACTTCTTGAAGCCAGTTTTCAATTTTATAAATTTTTCAGTCAACAATTAACGATATTTTGGTGTTGATGAATATTTCGACTGAAATTTCAAAATATTCCTACATACTCTATAGCAATGCTAGTTTTGCAAAATATATCTCAAAAATAATCTTAGTATTTTCTATAATATTTTTTTATAATTTGGACCCTCCTTTAATGACGTATATTTTAATCAAGGCAAATTACGAAGTCTATCGGGTTTCCGGTGTCAACTAGTATTTTTCGAAAGGTTGAACACTTTATTGTATCCACCCTGTACATTTGCAAAGTTGTCAATCCGAATTGTATCTCGAATCCGAGTGGAACTTTGTACTCTACTCTGTGTAAGGTTGAGCTTTATTGAGTTGGTACACCAAATGTCAACCTCAAATGTTAAAAACACTTTCTATTGTAAGATTTTACGGAAACAAGGAACAAGGTCATAGCCTTCAAATTCTAAAATAACGAATAAATCGGGTTTAAGGGCGTGTCAGGCTTGAGCTGGACTGACATATATTTGATTTGATACCTATGTGCAACTAAGTGCCATTGCACTCTCATTTCAGATATTTGATGTAGCATGTATTGTACCTACCTTAATGATTACTTGCCTTGTCTTTGATCCGCCAAGAAGGTTGATAAAACATATTCCCTGTGACCTCCTGCAAATTGGGTCATTTGGACAGGGTATATCATGACGTTTTCTAGATTACTTGCATCGTTGTATCTGGTGAAGCGTAGAATGACTTTTTTGTGTTCTTGGAAACAAATCCGAAGATTTGATGTTTCTAATATTTTGTGTCAAATAGGAAATGTTCAAGAGGAAGAAATTGTTGACAGCGAAGAGGATGGACCAATTCCACCTCCTGTACCTGGTTCAGCTCCACAAGTCCAAGAAGAAGAAGAAGAAGAAGAAGACTCTTCGGATTCAGATTCTTCAGATTCAGATTCATCAGATTCAGATTCCTATGAATTTGAGGGACATGAATTCGAACACTACTT
>JAQFYU010000473.1:0-21837 GCA_034694905.1 Ceratophysella granulata | reverse complement strand
CACAAACAAGTAGGTTCAGAACACGAAATAAGGACAAGGAAATGCTAAGAATCGGTCACCACATAAATATGTATATGCACGTTAAATATATACGTTATATACTACATATAAAATATGTTAACCCTAATTGGTACCAAAACAGAATAAAACTACGTCAAGTTCGATGTAATATAAAATTATGTCTTGAGGATAAAATAAAAGGCAATAACTTCGGGATACGATAATTCGTAACAAGTCCAATCTAAATTAATATTATGTGTTGATGTTGAATATAGAAATTAAAAAGAAAATATAAAATTATAAACAAAAAACAAATACTATTGCCTAAAATCTAAGCTTTTTAATATACAATTTAATTATGAAATGAGATGTTATGGGAGATTCAATGTCCTGAGTGAGTTTGGGCTTATCATGAGAATAAGACTATGAAAGTTTGATCACCTTTCTAAATCCTCGGCTTCCCTTCTTGTTCCTAACATACATGTCTAATAATACCTCTACAATCAATCCCATAGCCACTACTTTCCAGGCTGTTACGTTATCAATAAACCAGAGTAAAACGCTCTCCGCTCTAAAATTAATAATATATTATTATAAATAATTATAATATTAATTGTGGTGCATATTGTTTGTGGTGCATATTGGCTGTGGTGCATATTGTTTGTGGTGCATATTGGCTGTGGTGCATATTGTTTGTGGTGCATATTGGTGTGGTGCATATTGGTGTGGTGCATATTGTTGTGGCTCATATGACGTGCTACGATATTAAATACCCTTCGGCCACTGAGGTGTTATGTTGGTGTTGTTGGAGTGAGTTCGGCTTTCATCAACTCAAATGCTCACACCCTGCTTTCTTCTACCCGAAAGAAAAGTTACGGTGGTGGTTTGGTTTCACGTAGCAAGGCTTTCATATCAATATAAATATAGAATGTAGCAAATTGTTTAGCTAAGCCTACATTAGCAGGAACTGAATTTCCTTATTTGAAATCAATTTCAAGATGTTCCAAAAATTTGGTCCATTACCATTGAAGCAAGGAGCCAATTAGCTTGAAATTAGGTTGCGATAAAATTACAATAGCCTTGAATGTTAAATTATATTTTTCTTGCAGAATATTAAGTGGTTACAGTTCTAATTATTGAAAATAAATCGCAAGAGTTATAGCCTCACAGTAGTGACATCGATGATTGATTACCGATTAGCCATTCCTTTGAAAAATAAAGATACAACATTGTACTGCCTTGACTATAGGCGGTTAATATTTGTTTAAATCGTGGATTATTGGCCTAGGCTCACTCAATTTAAATATGATATTTACTTAAAATAAAACAAAGGTTCGTATTTTTGGCATCAAAAACCTAAAAGGATCCCAAAAGCTTCTTGGATGGTTTACATTTTCTATAAAAAGTCATTTCAAGGACCACAAATCGAAGTTCTGCTGATATATGACTGATAGCAATTGTAAGATGTCACAGATTGCCGATATTTTTTTATAGAATTTTCACATACTTTTTTGTTTTGATCCGGATTTAATAATTTAACCTGCTTCAAATTTACAACATATTCATGATCCTGATGCGGATTTTCCATTCGTCATACATTATTAAATGCAATCGATAATTTTTGTATGGAGAAATTAATATATTTGAATACACAATTTGTCATCCATTCATATTATTTTCATTACCTCTCGGCAAAGTGAGCTTACCTTTTTCATGCACATCATCTGCGTCCGATTTCCATTGAGGAGAAAAACAGGTGGAGGTGACTGAATCCGGAGTTCAGGATTCTCTTCCAATTCGTTATATTTGGAATCCAAAGCCTCCTGTCGACCAGTAGAAGTTGTTTGGTCTCTTTCCGGTTCGGAACGGAGGGTTTGTGATGGGAAGACTGTCATGATGCGTGCTGAGCTGATCTCATTACGCTCGTGTTGGCAGAGGGACGTTGAGTCTAATTGCTCATTTAGAGAGGCCCAAGTGGTACTAGTTGACTCAAGTCGAGCACTGTTCATCTGACAGTCTCCTGACACTCGGACCAGACCCGGCAACGAAGCTGAAGACAGCGTTTTGAATTTCAGAAATGTATTTGGACTCGGCCTCACCATCATCCTCATCTGACTACATGACGGGCCTGGAACTACGTCCTGCCTCTTCTCAACCTCTTCATCATCCCTTCTTCCTTCACCGTCCTGGGAATCAAGACGTTGACGACACGAAACGAGCTCATCTTTCTGAGACGAACTGAAATCCGAATTCCGACTCTCCTCGTAACTGTCACCATCCCTCACGCTGTCACATTCAATTTGAGACTGAGAAATATCCAAACTTTTCCCAACTCCCGAACTCCCACTTGAACACAAACTTTCATCATTAGAAACCGGATTCGGAATATACACATTTTTAATGTTTCCAAACGAGGAGGCTTCCTTCCGTTTCTCAATTCCGCCAATTTTGGAATTTCGAAATAGTCTACCCTTTGAACCCTTGCTAAACTCCTTTTTGGGCTGTACTGGTTTTTTCGGTCGGGTCAGAGTCGAACCCATTACTTGGTCGAAATTTACGATCTTCTCAGAGTTTGGAATGGCGGACGTAAAAAAATTTGATGATGAGTCACGAGATTCTTCCGAAGAAAAATTTGGATTATTAGTGGATAGGGACCAATTTTGGTTGGGAGACGGGATTCCCGTGAACGGACTTCCTTCCTGTGGTCTTCGTTTTACGGTTCCAGTAGAAAAGGTAGCTGGGCAGTCCCATAAATTGAAGCCTGGGTCAGGACATGAACTTGGGGCATCAATTAATTTCTCACACGTCTCAGCCTCGTCTACTGAACTACGCACTTGGTCCGGCTTGTTCCCAAACGGCCTGGCAAAAGAGGCGAGGAGTGGAATGGAGGAAGCTCGAGAGAGGTTTTTGGTTGAAATGGACTTTTGAGTGCGGAAACTGTAATTTTCAGCTGTACTTAAAACAGGCTTAGTCGTCGACAGACACAGCTTCCCGCCTGCTCCCTGCCCATTAGCCCTCTTCTCACGAGGAAGGACGTAAATCCGATTACGACTCAACAATCGTTTCTTCAGTTCAGCCGAATTCTTACTTTCGTCTTCCGCTCTCCTCCAATTACTCTCATTACTCTCCTCTTGGAATTCATTTAACATTTTCCTTCACGCTAAAGAAGGAGTTCAGACAACTTTCACTTTACGCTAGATTATAGCTTACTCCAGCTTGGGCTCAGTACTCACTAAACCTACACCCGGTTAATCTTCAATCTGCGGTAGAGCCTTTATGGGTTTATGCAACCTTCAGATTGGCCGTGAACTTAGTCAACTGTTGTCACTCTTTTATTTTTTAAAGCTATTTTGAATTTTTTAGTGCATTTTTAATTGTTAGTTTTTAGGCTGAGTCGGTTCTTGTATGGCTATTGGTTTTATAAAACCATTCCCTATGCTTACGTATTGTAGAGCTCACCTACGTGCAGATTAAATTCAGTGACAAAATCATTGTTTAGAATTTATTTTCAACATGATTTTTGTTGAAATGTATCATACATCAAAAAATACTGTGCAATTTTGCATATTTAATCTGTAGAAGTACAATTCACGGATGTTTATGCATATAAAATTTTTGGTAGTATTTTTGAAGACACCGGATATTTAAACCTTCACTGCAGAAGATTATGGACACTTAAGCTACTTTAAGACGAGGAAGTGCTGAGGTTACCGGTTAGCTTTTCCCATTAAGGCTAGCCGGTTTTTCATTACAGATTTGGAAGGAAAGCAATGAGGAAGGAAATGGGGATCTTCATGGAGTTCAACAATTTACTTGGGAAGTCAACTTTTCACATAATAGCAAGTCTTCATTTTACCTTCCAAGTCCAAGAAGCTCATTTTCTCTAATACGGTGTACGCCGAAGTTCAATTTCTTGAATGATATAAAATGTATGTCGTGAAATAAAGCAGCTAAGCCATTTATTGTACCTTTCACTGAAACTGTTTAATCTAATTAATTAATTGATTCAATTTGTATAAATAGACTAAGTTTAAGCTCAATGTCACGGAATCAAATCTGAGTCCAATAATTTTCATCTGCATCTACGACCAACGACCACTTACACCGAACCAAAAATGGAGCCTGAGTAAGATAAAGCGGAAGAAGCACTTTCAACCTTAGTTGGATCTCAGGAGTGTAGATTTACGAGGCTCGTCCTTTAATCCTTGTTCAAATGAGTACACACGCCGAGTCTCGGGACACATTGGGAGAAGAAACCCTGGAGGAAATAATTTATTGACTTGGCCCAAGAGGCACAGACAAGGAACTGATGCTCCTGAGTTGCAGGTAAAAGTAGGAAGCAGACTTCAAACCAGTTTTACAAAACCTCGCTTTCTCCTTGACTCCAGTGCAGGATGAAACTTGTAATTTACACCTCCACTTATTCAATTCCTCCACTTTCACCAAAGTGATTAATCACATTAATAAATTCCCAGTCCCCAAACGACTTGTACTCAAGTTTGTTCAAGTCCGTAAATCACAAATTTCCACTTTGGGGAGTTCAAATACCAGTTCCTCTACCTGTTTCCACTCAACCTAATTTTGATAAATGCAGACAAGGACTACATGTAAAAGGAGTCGATGTGGCCTTCTAGTTCCATGATTTAGGAACTTGGAACCTTGGGGCTTCCAGCTCTGAAGATCCCAACAGTTTGTTTGTGACTGAAATTGAGACTGATTTGGTTTAAACGGGAAAGGGAAGGAGAAAGTAGCAGAAACTGATGAGACATCACTTGGGTTCCCTATTGTAGGGTGTCAGGATTTCTTTCTTCAATCATCTCCTAGCCCATAAGTTCTTGTGGATCAAGCAAGTGTTGGGCTCATAGAGGGAATAATGGTATGATGTAATGGAATTGAGGATGGGATATGGTAAGTAGGCGCTTTTCCTCCTTCAGTCTTGTCCCGGTCCCATCCCTTTCCCGGGTACAGAGGGTGCGGAATCTAATAATCCTGGGCATGGGGTGGAATGTGTCTAGGTTTCGGACCCAGGCTGCTCCGGATCAGGCTAAGGCTTTTAGATTATGAAATGAAGTATTCGCTAAAGAAATCGGACTTCCTGGTGTAAGCTGATCCAAATATTATGTCGCAGTTTTGATGATTTCGAGCTTCAAAAGCCCCAAATACGCTAATTTAATAGAAAATTTAGTCGTACGGAGCTTTGAAGCAATTATTCATCAGGTATGCGAATTCCAAGTCCAGCTTTTTGAAAACCTCACATCGTCAAATTTCAAAAATAATGTTGCAAGAAAGAAAAGTCTGGAAATCATATACTTACCATATTTTCAAATTTTTGAGATCCTTAAATGGCATTTTCCTAGAATTAATATAAAAGCCTGAATTTGATGCTATGCTGCAGCAATTTACCATTTTTTGACATTTCAGTATCTTAATAAGCTATGAAGGGATGTTGTGTATCTCGTATCCGTATGTGCGTATGGATGTTTTAAAATATGTATATAATAATAATAATAATTTTGTTAATCTGTATGGCCTACTTTCAGCCTTTTGAAAAATTCACATCATCAATTTTCAAAACTAGTGCTGCGTAAACCGCCTTTTCAAATTTTGAGATCCTTAAATATAATTTTCCTAACATTAATGTAAAAGCCTAAGTTTGATGCTATGCTGCAGCAATTTACCATTTACTTTTACATTTTAGTATCATAAGAACATCTCCCTCAAAATAGAAGTCTGATCTTGTTGATGAGTAGCGTTGAGGGATTTGAGAGTGAAGCCAAAGGATAGGAATCAATGGGGATGAGAATGATTCGGGTGGACACATTTACATGAGATGGGCGTTCAAAACATTTCCATTCTCTCGTAATCGCCTAATGCGTCTAGTACGTCCGTTTTATTAGTAATGTGATGGAATTCATTCCTCTCCGGTTATGATTCCTTCCTGGCTTTTGGTTTGGGGACGACGGGATTTAAAATTCAAAACTAAAAAGGAAATTGGGGAGACTGTTTAGGGATGCACGGGCACAGACTACAATGACAAGCACGGGATGGGACCGGCCTGGTTCCGTGTACAACATGTATTCATTCTGTCTTATCAAATGTAGACTGTGCCACCCTAAATGTAATAAAATTGGAATTAACCAAAGACACATGGAGTGACTCAGCACCGCATTATTGCACAAGGCAATAGGTTGGGCTGTCTAAGCCAAATGGCTGTAATAATATTATTAGATGCCATTGCAGAATCTGTGGCAGTAGCATGGGTCCTGCTGATTCATCATTGGTATGCAATATGCAATACGAAAAACTGCCTATGTAATTGGTACTCAGATGGGTTCCATGAAAAAGTTGTGAAAAGTTGTTCGACTAACTGTTAAAATATCCTCAGATTTTTGCCGTATTCGCAGAATTTCTCCGCTTAACTTTCAAACTCATGAAAACGGAATTTCTCCTAAACGACTTCGTATACGGAGCTCTACTTGAGCTTTGGTTCCGCACAGAATTTGGGTAGTTTTATTTGCAATAAAAGTAGAAGCTAGGTGCTCACGGCACGAGTTTATTGATGAACGGAAGCCGACAAACATCCGAACAGAGTCTTGTCATAAAAAAGTATAAATATTATGTACAGAAGGAGTCTGAGGCACTCATCCATATTAATGTTGCCACGCTACAGTTTCTCTGTCCCGTCCGTCTCACCGTTTCATTACCCTCTTATAATATTTTAATGTGGCATTAAAGACGTGGAGCCGAACAGCTCTGCCCTATAAACAAACAGTGATAAAATACTGGAGAGACTGGAACTGGCTCATTCCTACTCCAGTGTTGAAAATAAAAGTTGTAATGGCGAAGTTTCCGGCCTTCTTTAAACAAAAAAAAACTAAATTCATTAGAATCTGGTTCTGGACTTTCCTCAGTATAAAATTCTGTAAAAAAATGGAAGGTACTTCACAGAGGAAGTACGTACAAAAAATAGCCCAACTTAACTCGGAACGTAAATTCTGACCGGAATACTAAACCGGGGAAAAATCGAAATTCAGAACTGCATCCTGCCTTGCATCTTCTATGTGTACTCTTAGCATTACTTCCTCGTTCTTTCCTTCTATCCAGAGAACTCAGAGAGAACGATGCAGGAGAAGGAAGTTGGACAAGTTCAAAAGAAGTTTTTCAGGGCCAAGGCTGATTTTCTTGAGCTTTCAGGCGAGACACACGGGAAAAGAGCAGAGAAAATTTACTTTCTCCGACCGTGTTATGGTGCTGATGCTGAATCGCTTCCCATGTGCAACCAGCAAGATGATGCTTAATGCTTGACTCGATGCATCCACGCCAGGTTCCAAGTCCCATTAGTATACAGGCTAGGTTGACGAGTTGAGAGGTGAAAGCTGGAAAGCCGTGTTGGCCATACATAAACTTCAAGATGATCGGGGATGCATGCTGTGTACGATAAAATCTACAGCTTTCGAAAAAAAAGTAACACACGTGCCTCTATGATCATAACTGACTCAAAATCGTCAATTTAAAATTAAAACTAAATCAAACTAAAATCTGTATTTCAAGATCAATATGTCCAAGCGTTGATTAAGTCAAAGCCATATATGTATATATTTTTAAGCATGGAACCTCTTTCATTTTATGAGCTTGAAATTCGAGTATTTCTGTTTTTGGGTCAGGGTGTTGTGCTGAGGCCAGATTCAAATTAATCTAGTTCAGAGGGTAAAACAGTGTTTACAATGATGTCAGATCAGGAGATGGAAGCGGGGATACATGAAGTATTCCGATTCTTGGTTCCACGTTCCACGGACAAAGTAGAACATTGTGTCTCTGACTCGAGACTTTATATTTCTCTTGGGAAATTTTTCTTCGGATCCACACAGTCCCTCAATGACATCTCACCCCTGCAAACTTTCCTCCGTTTGTCTACCCAATTTTTATTTTTATCTCTCCGCTCATTTTATTTGTCTGTCTATTTTCCCTCTCCTGTCCAGCAAAGCACTGCGTTTCAAGATGCACTCGGTTGCCTTCTGCCCAACTCAGTGTCACTCAGGCGTCAAGTTCATGAACACAGAACTTTCTTTCAGTTGAAGGTCACTCAAAAGCGAACTTAATACATAGACGTCGAAGTTAACTTCATTTCAATTTCATTTTCTACAACTAACTCACAGAGAGCGTGTGCTTGTATGAAGCGTGATGGAACAAATTGATTTGGTGCTAGTAGATCTAGCAATGCGTACAGCGACATTTATAATTTTCTTTGGTTTCTCTAAAAATTAATTTTGTCTAGAATTCCCAATTCCCAAAAGCAAATTCTTCTTTAGAAGACACCGAAGACCATCGGCTTTAGTTGCCGGACTGATGTGTCTGAATGTGCGCTCGGCAAAGGCATCTTCCAATCGCATATTACAATATATCAGAATGGTCCGATTTTAAGGCTGACACTCGGAAATCTTCAAACGATATTTTATCAAATTTACTTAGCCACTAAATAATTTACAGTGATTTTTGTGGATATTTAAGGTTAGGTGGTAGGTTCATTTTTGCGGTTCATACAATGCCAACGGATTTTGTAGTATATGAACATTAAAGGTCGGTTGGTAGGTTGTTTCCCTGCGGTTTGGTAACAATTTGCACTACTTGTATCAACACAACGGTGGTAGGTCCCTTCCCCTCGCTTGGTAACAATTTACAGGGCTTGTGAATGGACAGTAAAGGTTGTGTGGCAGGTCCCTTCCCGTCGTCCGGTAACAATTTACAAGGCTTGTGTATGGACAGGAACGGTTATGTGCTGGTCCGTTATTGTCGTCTGCTAACAATTTAAACGAATTGTGTATGGACAGTAAAGGTTGTGTGGCAGGTGTTACAACACTCATGTGTTACAATTACAATTTGCAATAAATAATATTCCTTAGTATGGATGATATTTACTATTGCATGCTACTATTTGAGCAACACCTGTTGTGGAAATGGTGTACCAAAGTCTCACCGAAGCCGTAAATCAGCATTTCCTTGTGATTTTAAAGAGAATCGTGAAGATACCGAAACCAGACGAAATGATCGTAGGTCGACGATTCTTCGAAGGAAGACATACCCCGTAAACCTAATTTGATCTTCGGCTGTCCATGTCCAAATAATATCCACTCTCCAGGGTTTCGTTAAACCTCCCCAGATATTATACTCTGCATCCTACCATAATGAATGCCGATGCAAGGTGACGGTCGTCATAATTCATGGCTTAGAGCGACTTGAAAAACCCTTTATTAATATTTTGGAGAGCTCAGAAGGATTTATTGTCCATCTTTTGGGGGGTTACTATTGGACACGGACACTCGAATGGACTTATGAGCAGAAATCACAATAATTCTCTTTGAATATTTTTCTCCTTATTTATATCCTCTACAAGAAAATCTGGGCATGTGTTCCATTCAGTTGTTAGCGTTTCGAGCTGAAAATCTTGTAAAACATTAAACATATATCTACATTCACTATGTAGCATTCGAAAAGCTTTGATTCATTGAAATTTAAATGCTGAGACCGAGGCGCATACATAAATAAAAGCCAAGGAATGAAATATCAAAACCAATTCGTTGGTCATGTTTATACATTAAGTTATGCATTTCTGTTTTGCACCGTAACATAAGACCAAGCTGAATTCTGACCTGTCGTTGGGACAGAGAAGATAAACTGTTCACCCGGTTCATCTCCCCATAAATACTTTTTTCCTTCTTTCCAAAGTTCAATTCCAAGGACAAAGTTCCAGATTCAATTCATGCATAGGTCCAGTTCTTATTTCCTTCTGTAGCCTGACTTGGTGCGTAGCGTTGCGTAGTAGGTAATGCACTTCAGTTGTAAGACGCTGCAGAGTACACGTATCAAAGCCGGGCTACGTTATTTATGACTTTCCTTCGGCTTATCACCTTTCTCTCCGGGTTTGCTTCCCGGTAAAAAAAGTGATGCAGGGCTACCATCATTCATTTTTTTTGCTTCTACCATTATTCCCGAGATATTTGAGCTTCAGCCCTTTGCACTCACTTTAACGACTTATTTAACCTGCTTCTATTTTATAAAATGTGTTACCAATACAATTCGAAGATTTTGGAAGACGTTCTGTATAGAAATTGCCGTACTGCATGATATATAAGGTAATCAATAGTCAAATCTAAGCTGATACGCATATTGTAAATTGAAATATTTGATGTTTCAAAACATCAAATTTTTCGTAAACAGTTTGATATTTTCAGCCGGAAGACTTTCACCATTAACGGGCCATAATCCTAACCCACCAACCACCAACCTGAGATTCTATAATTGTATAAAGCGATTACGTATTAACCGAAATTCGATTTTTGGTATGAATTTATCGTGATTCGCAGCGCAGCAGCATCAAATATTTGTTAGAACGTATCATTAAAGATTAAAGTGCTAACTTGAGGAATGCACACCACTACGACGATTGTATTTAACCGAAATTGGCAACATGTCCCGTATGCTCATGCAATTCTCTATTCAACAATTGAGCTGGCTGCGTGCTGCTGATAGAGAAAATGTTGGTCTGGGCTACATTGAGATAACATTTAGATCTAGATAGTAGATAGTCCATTTCACCGAATATGGTTGTGCAATGTACAATACAATGCATCCCTAGTCGATTGTTGCATGATAAAACGCTAATGATATGGAACCCATAGTACTCTCAAACTAATAAAGATACAATAATTGTTGCGAATGCCTCTTTATCCAAACATGTCGTATTTAATTGGAGACTACAATGGCCCCCAACCCACCCTTTGCCCTTGTTACTCATGCAGCCTTTATTCTTTTACAATGAAAGTTGAAAGACTTGGATTTTTCTTACCTGTATTGTTTCCGTTACTGAGTATTTCCTTTGCGATGTGGATTGGGCCGTTTGCTCTTCACTTGTCATCATTATGAAAATTTGAGAAGGAAATTGGTATTTGGTTAAGATACTGGAGTCATCGACGCTGGTTCCAGCTTATTAAGGCCATTGAACTGAACCTGTCAAGCAAGAGTTGTCAATTAAGCATTTGAACGCCAAAGATGACTTTCACAGAGTCTTGTATACCTAATTTCCGGTCCTCCTCATAGTAAATGCACATGCTGAATTGAAAGCATCGACGTATGATTAAATATGTTTTAGTGTGAGAAGTTAAGAAATCAATTTTGATTTTGAAGTGATGCACAATGCAGAGCACAGAAGTACTTTGTATAATCAGCGTAGCGTATTTCAGCATCTACTTTTAGCAGTCATATCTCATCTCACCGAGTGAAACCGAAAAATCAGTCAATTTAGCAAAACTGAGATATACAGCCCTGTTCAAATACTAAAATTTGCTAAATATCAAAAACAAATTCTGGAAGCCTTCCGAAATTCAAATACGAGTTTGCACTTTCTGTGACCAGTCCGTGAAATGAACGGCGGAGTACGGTGAAGGAGCTGGAGAGAAGGATCTGGCACTTGTGTTTGCGGAAGAGCTCTTGAAAAGCCGAGAGCAAATATCATCAAGGAGAAAGAAGTGGGAAAAGAAATGATGATGGTCGTGGTGAGATGAGTTTTCTTTTATTTCGTCAAACAAAGACTACTAGAGTACATTTTACTATTATTTCCTTCTCCCGGTCATGTCATGATATGAACATACAATACACACAATACTATATGCCACATACGCCCCCAAGACCTGCTCCCTACTTCTCATCACAATAACCATCACATTCCGATTTCTAGCCATATCCTATTTCACAAACACCGAAAAACCGAATATCCCAACTTGTGCACACCACAACTTAATCACGTATTGCGTAACTATGGCCTTGGTTCGATTCCAACTCAATTCTGCAATTATGAGTCATATCACATACAGCATAAGCTGCAATTGCTTTTATTTTACTGCATATGCTGGAAAGGATTACTGGTTGATACACAGTTATCTTCGGATGCGTTTCTTGCACAACCAGAGTTGATCCAGGCACATAAACAAACTACAGTATGCAAGCCCGTTAAACTACTTTGGTATTGTAGTCTGGAATATTTTCCCCGAATACGTATCCAAAAATGAATATCCGTGCCCATTTCTCGTAAGAAATATCCGAAAATTTGTGTAAATCGAATTTTGGGAAAAGATGCTAGAAATACCAATACTAAGGGTTATTTTTCTCAGCTCAATGTCAGTTTGTCGCAAGTATACATCCATTTACATCAGGAAACGGATGTAATGCCACAAACAAGGGATAATTGAGGGAATGAAAAACCGGTTGTACCTAAAATCGGTAAACAGTGCGGTCGATCTTGGTGTGATTCTACTCGTAAATATAAAATCGATTGGCAAGTACCTTCTGCTCCTAGTGTACCTTGTACTTTCTACGCCGAGTTCTGAGGTTTGTGTACAGGGTAAATGGCGTGACCCTGATCTATAAATTACAATACAAGTTGAGTCTTCTCTCCCCTCCCAGTGACATTTATGAGTTCATTAAATTGAACTGTACGAGAGTGGACGGAAGATCAAACCACGAATCGTCTACGGTACACGTCAATTGCCATACCGTTGAACATCAGAAGCGGTAGAAACATAAGGTGAAAGCATTCATATTGCTAGCTTAATGTTAAGCATGCAATTTAAAAATTCTAAATTGATCAGATTTATTCGTGTGTGATTTGATCTCTGAATTACAAAAAATAGTTTTGCGCAGGGCAGAATTTTAAAATGTGCGCTGCGCATCTGAGTCTCATTCACGGAGGTTATAGTTTGACACTACTACTGCAAAAACACATACACACAAACACAACGACATTTCCCACACCCTCATCCCTTCGAGGAAAGTGACTATAAGCTCAAGATTAAGACATTTGTGGTACTATTAGATGGACACGAGAACGGAAATGTTCTTTGGCACGCTCTCTGGATTAGGAAAAGATGAACACTCTACGTGCTCACCTTAAATTCATGGGTGAGAATTTTATTGGATCGCTCTGTTACTCCGGTTCGACCGCATGCCAAGGAACGATTACTTAATCCAGAATCATTTTATTTGCATAATGGGATGAGTCACAATCACAGAAATATCGAATCAGGTGGATTCGAAATTCGATTTAATATATAATTCTAAGTTAAGGCAATATTAAATAACAATTGGTTAATAAGATTGCTTAGGGATCTATTTATTACTTTTTAATGATGTAATGGGTTGATCGAATGCTAAAAAAGTTCCATGAAAAATCATCAAATTCTAGGTTAGAAATAATTGTTTGGAAGAGGGATTTGAACAAAAAGCTTGAAGAGTTGGATAGAATGCTCTACAGAAGTTAATTACAAGGTCCATTTAAAACAGATACCGTGTACCACCACCTTTTGAAACTGCTTCAGTCGATATTGGGAAACCGAGTGACTTGGAGATATGATTTATTGCAAATATATCCAATTGAGATAGACTCTGAATTTGTTCAGATTTCTGAACATTGTTAATTTTATAAATTTTCCCACAAAATGTGGACGATATAGGTACGCGTATTAACATTAATTTAACAGAAGACATTGTTTAATTCGTCTAATTCCTATACCCCAACGTGAACCTAATTTTTGCATATTTTTTATGAAAAAATTTAGAACTCCTGTAAAACCTGAAAGAACGTAAATTCAAGCGTTTAACGCGCTACTAAGAAATTCTTAGATAACTTGCTTAGTTTAGAAATCAACAGAACCGGTAGAGTGTTGAGTAAGGTGTGGGATTGAGGATTGGCTGGACAATAAATTTTCCTCCTTCCGACCTATCATCAGTTGATCACCGATCATGCAGACAGGTAGTAATCATGATAAAAAATTTAAATTCCGAGCACGTACTACACTCCGAATTACCCTTCGATTTTCTTTCCTCCTCTCCTCTTCAACGTAAATCTTACAGAAGCCGTAGCCACCGTCTCTAGATATTCTGTTTCCGGAAGAAAATACTTCTATCTGAAGATATACCACTACAAGGACAACACTCCTGAGGAATTTGGACACATTCTTCGTGATTCGCATTTACTGTTCGAATCAAATAGCACGTGATATACTGGTTTATTTGCAAGTATTACTAGAGCTTCAAAAACTCATTTTCGAATAATTTAAGACATTTGTTATGGCATGAACAACCGGTATCAGCGAACCCAACGCCTCAAAAAAGGAGTCTAGTACACCTAACCCCCGATTAAGTCGGATTAAGATTGTGCATTGGATTCAAACCTGAAACCCAGAAAACCGATGCATATCGAAACCTTGCATACCGCTAGACAAAAACATGTCAGAATGCGAGCAACAACAAGCTGTAAGTACCGTCAGAATTTATAATCCCCACCACATACCTTTCTTATCTTTATCCTTGATCTAGGCCATAAAAATAAACATGATAATGCCATCCTAAGCACTTTTTGTATGGAGGAAACAACTAAATTTAATCCTTTTCAAACTCAATTACTTCATGCATGTGTTTCTCTAAAATACCAAATTATTCATTGTATCCCAATAAAGTACTTTGTGCTCAACAGGATTTCTCAATAGCATTTTAAAGTAGAAAAAATGAGCCTGTTGAAGATCTGATCACGCGTTGTGGATTGAGAGTGGCAGTGAAACGTATTCTACGGGTATTGGAGTAGGCATGGGTGGTGGTGGATTAGGTTACATAACTCCAGGGCAATCAGATATTTTGATTGTAGCAGGTGTCGAAAAGGCACCTTTGGGTTGAAGTGTTAAAAAGAAGCACTCTGGGGTGCCCTGACCTATCTCTCCCCCTCATGTGGATACGACCTTTTTCTATTTATTATTTATTGCTAACAGAGCTGTACTGTCCCATTTGAAATTTCTGTAATCACTGAAAATTGACTTGTTCTGGCATCCAACATATTATTGTGTAAAACAATGGAATCCAGTATAAGTACATTTACATGTTGGAGAGCTAATACGGATAGTTGGTTATTTTACAAAATCTACAAATAGCAAAATATTTGTTGCTTGCAGATTCAATGTTATTCTTGTGCATGTATGCAAAAGCTAGGTGAATGATGAACAAGGCTGTTAAATATTGTATTTGAACATTGGTCTCGTCATTCCTTCCGCTACGAAATACGACTACTTATGCAAAATGGTCAACAAATGATTTTATAAAATTAATTTACAAAATAGCCGGGTATTATTCAAAATGTTCGGCTATTTTGGAATTTAATTCCATATGATGCAAATTAGCCGGATACTGTATTTTGTAAAATAGCTATCAGTACTGTACTAATAGTTTGCTATTTGTAAGTTTCGTTAAACAACGAATCATTCATATTAGCTCCAACATTTGCAGATAAAGATCATTACTAAACTAATATGCTTTATTGTAAGTCCAAACAGAACCTGAGGTCATATACAATTATTGGTCACTTGGTGTTGAGACTTGAGACCGTTGCTCGACGATTCGATTCGCTATTCTCTTTGCTAGCGATAAAGCCGGGTTTTTACAAGCCTGCATTGGGCACCCACAAGTCTAGTTGAGTATTCCAGTTTTTAATGAAATTGCGAAATGAAATGAGAAATATGCGCCAACGAGCAGTCCGCCTCCAGAGACCATAAACATTTCAAACATTATTATGAGCATTCATGGCGCCCCAATTCCTGCACGCAAGAAAATCAATGGGAAAAGGACAGGACAAACAGTGAGGTATTCCCCTTATTCATAATTTGGGTCCCTATGCAGATCCAGCTTTTGATTATGTCCATGCGTGGTAAATATTAAATTTATTCCGAACTTGATGATGTACAGTACAAATGACGGTTAAATGCCATGCATAGCTCAAGCGACCAGGCAGGGAACTTTTGCTAAACATTTTACCGGTATTTACCTACACGAAAATTCTAAAAGATCCGAAGCTTCGTGAAATTTTGTCTTGCTTTAACGAGATTTAGTCAGCTGCTACTACTGTCTCATAATTTCGACATATCCCAAATCCATTGATTCTCGATGAAGCTTATTTATTTGGCACTTCCGCTTCTAACACTCACTCGTTCGACAGCTCAATGTTGCACTGCAATGTAGATTTCTACATCAATTATAGGGTAATATACTGAGACGACTTGACTAACGCATCACGTATACAAGAAACCCGTGAACCCGATGTTTTTGGCTGACTGTTGACTCCCTTTGGTAACGTACATTACAGAAGATGTGTAGTACAGAGAATGAATGTCCTGAAATAGATTTTCACTTTTTTTGTTTAACCAAAGGAAATGCACGTCGCACGTGTCACCAAAAACAACCCTTTTTCATCAGCCCTGCAGAGCTTCAGGTCTGAATTTTACATACAGAATATTTTGTATTCGAATATTATTTAGCATCTGTGCTGAGCATCCGCCTATTCCCAATTTACAATACAAAATACAACTTACCTTCAAGACTTGCAGATTCTACACTTGCACAAGATGCAGATTTGATGTAAATAAAACACTTAACTTCACTTATTGCCCGTGCAATGTTTAACTTTACTTCACATCCTCAATATCATTGTTTGGTTTTTTGCAATTTGATATGTTGGCTGCAGACGAAATCAGAACTGGACATGAAGTCGAACGGTTTGGAGGGTTTTCTGTGTTTCCGTAACATTGTTACAGTTGGTATACAGGCGTGGCAAAATATTTGGAAGAGAGGAAATGGTTCAATAGTGGAGAATGTTTTGTTCCAAAGTGGATGGCACGAGGTGGGAGAGGATATGCAAAAAGTTTAGCTATTTTTTAATCCATTCACCATTCACCACATGTCATTCCGTGAGTAGACATTCATAAGCTTCATATGAACCATGACGCCTGATGAGAATACAGAGCTCCACGACGCTATGATATAGGTCGATTTCCTTCTGAAACCAAATTCTTTCCTGATAATTTCATATTACATCTGTTTCTAGGTTTCTATATTAAAAAATAACAAAAAAGTACATTGTTAATTTCTTTGCACGAAGTAAAAATAATCTGCACATTGTGAAATATAATCTGCTATAGTCAAACGCACATTCGTGCCAAAAATTCCGACCGGTCTGGTCAGGTGCACGATGCACGTTAGCGGCTTTTTCTGCTCTAAACAGATACGAATCATTTACTATAGAATTTGGGCTAACACTTCCAAACCGAACAATACTATGTATCACTCAATGAAATAAAATCAACACTTCCAAGTCTGACGAAATTCTCAGAATCTCATCTCGCACCAAATTAAATGATTGACACAGACACAATTAATATTTATGAGGAATGGGAGATATTGCACGACTTTAATTCCCAAAGATCCCTAATGTTATTATTATTATTTGGAGAGAGGAGAGGTGATCTGAATGGAAATTTTGAATTGAATCTGAATTCAAATTGGATTTTGACTTGAAGCTGATCTCTGAATAGTAGATAGTAGAAAAAACTTGTTTTGCATTCTCAGCAACTCTTTATGTGGAATGATTATTACTGTGAAGTGAGGTACGCTATTCTCCTTTATTGTCTTACTCGAAGATCAGCATGATCCTGACTCCTTGCGTTATCTATATTTTGAAATGACATCTTCTGTCAGTGAGTCAACCGTCCCTTCCGTGCAGGCCAAGTCCTGCCTTTCGACTGCAGTGAAGTAGCAATAACATTACATGTGTAGAAAACGTGTAATTCTACCTGGTCGGCGTGCGTTGCAGGGAGGGTGCCTTGTCCTGTTGTTCAGGCGCTTTATCTTTATCCTGATTCACTGGGACCCACGCATGCATTGATGAAGTTCATGATGTGAGATTCGGTCACGAAACGGGTTCCTTGTTCCAGGCTCAGGGGATTTGAGGGAAAACAATGGGCCACTTATTGTTGTTACTTTTAATTTTTAATGGGCTCTGTGTTGTAAACTAGGAGTTGATATGTCGATACCGTGCTGAGGGTATTTATATATTTTTTACGAAGCGGGAGTCTGTTTTCAACTAAAGTCCCGGGCATTCGTGGTGATGAAGGGTTCGTTTCGTTGTGTTGAGGGTTGGACTCTAGTGCAGTAGTTTACATTCGAAGTGGATATCTGTTGAAAATAAGGAGCAAGTAGATACAGGTGATTAAATAGTATCATGTATGTTGCTTGCTCTAATTGGTTAATCAATATGTTCCAATATAGTGCACGATTATAATTCAGCTTGATATCAAAAATGGTAAATCTATTTAGAATTCTTCCGGGAAAATGCATTTGTTGCACAATTGAAGTAAACAAACATAGTACCTATCGCTTTCCTGGATTCCAAAGATTTCAACAATTTGTTAGTATGGCTTCATTCAATATACGTAAGTGTAAACAAAATTAACTTATCTTATCATTACAAAATATTAATATCACGTTTTTCGGCATCTAATCGAATTTAATAGGTACTGGTTTCTCGGAGTTGCGAAATTTTATGGGAAATGGCATGATGCTGCTGCTGCTTCCTATTCTTGATTAATCCAAATCATCAAGTTTATGCCAGATTAAGCATTGTGCTCGTAATCTACAAGAATAACCCGTAATAAATCCACTAAGACGTAACATGTAATTAGTTTGGAATAGATTACCGATTAGTTATGAATTTTCACTTGTTGGAATTGAGAATTTTCAAATTGCCTCATTATTGGGAACAAGTCAAGAGCTGTCCACAAACGATTCCGTGTTAGTAGAATGGCAAAAAACAAGTGCAACACCTACTTTTTGCCAACTTTGAAACTGCAATTGTTTGAGCGAAATTTGACACCCGTGTGATATGAAAAATAGCAAAATGCTGTATTTTTGTATATCAAAATTGGCAAACTTTTAACTCGTTTAGTACAATTCATTTTGTCTATAATTCTTTTAATTCATTTTGCAAAAATTCTTTTAATTTTTGAAAATTAAGGATCCTAATTAAATGTATCTGTGATCCAAAGACCTACTCGATCCTAGCATACGTTCGTCACCTTATGGTAATTTCCGGAAACATCGATATGCACCAATTGATATTAGATAATATTTCAAACTCATCGTGTTAGGATAGAATCATGGTTTAAATAATGCTAAAAAATCATTAGATTTATGGCTCTTATACATAAATATGTCGTCAAATAATTTAATTGACAGTAGGACGTCCTTTGGAAAATATTCAATTTCGACTGGAAGGTGAAGCTCATCAACCAAAAACCTCCGCTTGGCCTCACTTTCCCACTCTTCAATATTGAACTTTGTGAGAAACCAGTTCAAAATTCGAAATGAGTATGTCACGACTTCTTTAGAAAAGATGTTAACCAGAAAATGCTTGTATTTTGGTATCTTTCAGAGATTCTCATTCACATAAAGATGTTCATATTTGGGAAGACGGGTTGGGCGGATGTGGGGTGTCTTTTCTTGATGAGTGAGAACGCATTTCGTACTAAATCTGTCTCCGACTTCCAGCTCCTTTGAGCGTGTAACGACTCCAACACTGAAACGCATCTTGGCATTTGCCAGATTGTATTACTAATTCAAAACAGGCTTCTTTTTCAACCATGCAACTCCAAACTCATGTTTTAATTAAGCTTATTAATTATGAATGCCACTACAGTTCTCGTCCTGGACAAAGTGAGTGTCTTGAGACTATATTTGGTTAGGTTAAGACTTTGGGGTTTAGGCATTCAATTTTTTGCTCAAACTACTGAAGGGATTACATATTGCATGGTTGAAACTTGGGATCAATTTTTTTATTTCCGTTGTTGACTAGGGAATTTCTGGACAGCTTGTACTGTACATTGTAAAGAGTTAAATCTTCTAGACATTTCTAAAATAATTAAGGCTCTAAACCCGACATCCCAGCTATTTACAGATTTTAATCTATCCAGCCAAAACTTTGATTGACCTAAGTATAGTCATCCGTCAGTATCAAGCTGTTTCAAAGAGGTGTCTTCCGAGTCTGATTTCCGGTTTCGATAATCTAACTCCACAGACTACTCAATCATGGGACATTTACAATTCGAAAATTGAGTAAATAAAACCTTAAAGCTCTTATTTATTACAGTAAAGCCAAAATATGCCCACAAAAAGAAAAACATTTAAGACAAATTATAACTGAAAACCAGACCTATACAAAGGTTGTCCCATTGAAAACGTACCTATTTTTTTATAACTCAGGTGGGAGTGGGAGTAGATGAATTAAAATAAAATGTTCAGCATAGACGGAGGCATGACTTAACTAAGTTTTAGGAAATAATCGAGAGTAATATTAATGCAGCCAGATCCCATGAACAGTTTTGTAAGCGTGTTTTTTCATGAAATATTTAAAAATCTTAAAATCTTTGCGATTGTAATATTTCCGTAACGTACTTTACCAATTGATCAACTATGACGTGCCATATTTTGTTACCGTAAATGTTTGGAAATTTTGATAAGTTATGCAGACGTGAAAGTGTTTTTCAAAGAATGGTTCCAAAACAGTTCCTCTTTTTCGTACCATTTGTTATAAAATTTGCATAATAAGAATCACTGAACTTGAACCCATGAAAAATATGCCATATGTTTACAATCGTAATAGTTTTACGACCATACACTGGTGGTTACTAAATTCCAAAAGCAAAACGCGGATATAAGTAAATTTTTTGATCAAGTCAGATTTTTAAAATGGAAATTTAAAAATTTGCTTGTTTTTACTATAAAAAAATCACAGCGCTCGAGTGTATCAATATTTTTAATCGATTTTTTGCTGAAACCATAAGAGGTCATGCCTCCGTCTATGCTGAAATTTTCAGTTCAATTTATCTTCTTCCACCTGAGTTATGAGCGAAATAAAAAGGAACGTTATCAATGGTTGAAAATCGAAATCTTTTGAAGAGGGTATGGAAGAATAGAATCGTAAAGCGACATTTTTTAAGAAGACTAAAACCAAACTTGATCCTCATAATATGAGCTGTACTGTTTACTGTTCCCACAAATAAAAGATTTCTTTGAATGGTGTACTTTTCTTGGCTAATCAAGTATCTCAGAATTTGTGTTTAGAATTTTTGTGAAGCCTAGAAATATCCCATTTCTCGCCTCTCAGCTTAATGAAGCTGATTCGCTATTAAACCTTAGCTTGCAATTTGCACATTAAGCTTTTTCCGAACGAAGAAATCTTACGAGTATTTGGATTAACAATAAGGCAAATGGAAACTTAGCTCACGGTACGGTAAAACTCCATGGAATATCCGACCGCAGTATTCCCAGGCCAGTTCCAGTGTTTTGGTGTAAGCGCACGTGGTGCAGGTCGATTTGGCTGGCTTTGAATTGTGTTCGGAGTCTTTGTGGACGTATGAGTGAGTCAAAGCCGGGAGTGAAACTGAGAGTCTTGTAGTACTCGGCAGGTCCCCATTTGTCTTTGCAGACAGTCTTTGACTAATACCCGGTTCTCGTGAAGAAGAATATTTGGGTCTTTCCCAAACCTTATTTTCCTTTGACTCAGTCTAAGTACTACTTGCTTGCGCACATGGGAAATGGGAAATACACGTTTGTCGACAAGAGACACAGAGAAGGCAGTAGTAGAGAAGCTCAGAATGAACTTGGTCGTACGAAGGACAAGGAAGCACATTATAAGATTCCATTCCAGGAAAACCCGAGGAATTCGGTGGGGAAGAAATGGGAATGTACGAAGTGTGTAATGTACGAGACTCGTTCCTACGTGACCTGTCTCAAAAGGAAGCCGTGTACTTTGACAACAAATACTCTACAATTGGATCCTCCTGGAACTTGAACTCTATTTCGATCTTCATTGTTTGGAATAGTTTAATATCATTTCCAGTAGTTCCCAGGTCATGTCGACTAATATGAAGGCGGCCTGTGTTTCAGTAGTTTTGAGTAAGGAAAGGCTCCTAT
>JAQFYU010000472.1:0-21840 GCA_034694905.1 Ceratophysella granulata | reverse complement strand
TCCACGCCCGACTCGTATCCAACCTCACGCCCACTCCACGCCCGACCTATACCCAGCCCACTCCAACCTTAGGTGCACGAATACACTTCGCCGGAATGGTGCGCAATCCGGCAACACTGGCTCACACGCCCACGCCCAACCGGGCGTGGAGGTGGGCGTGCGGGCGTGAGTCGGGCGTGTCTTTTAGGAGTACCCGCTTTCACCATCCTAGTTCGTTCCCTCAACACACAACACGTTGTTCACGTTGATTGCTTGAAACCAATATTTTCCCGCCCTCTTATATGTGGAGAAGAGACGAGAAGAGATTGAAACGAAGAAGTAAAGTCCTTTCTGCAAAATAATTTCGGAAATACAATTTGCTTTGTATATGTATTTCGAATTTCAAGAAAAAATTCTAATTTATATTCTATTTCATTTCGAGGCTGGCATTACTGGCATTACATTAAGATTTGGCATATCCGAAACGTCTTATACCTTTATCACGGCGAACAATAAAGTGTTTAAACGGTTGGCCAAAAAATTAATTGGCTGGCCTAATATCGTAATACTTTCTAGAATGTTTTCGGTTTTCGAAATAATCTAACCTAATTTTTGTGAAATTAGTACATGTGTTCCAGTCCAGCCTAACAACAGAACCTGCCGAACCTTCCCAACCTAAACCTAACCCAAATTATTCAAATGAACAAATTCTATCATTTTTGTGGGCAGTCGGTTTAAATTAATCCATCCAAAATCAAAACTAATTCACTAGCAGCATCGTGCACATAATGATATAAAGTAGGATGTTCGGAATAACCCAACATGCTGACTTGTTGAACAGGTATTTAGAACAATCCGAATTTTAATACATACAAAGTAAAATACAACGACACACTCAATCACAGTGCATACAAAAAGTAGGTGACACAATATACATATACATATAGTAGTAAATTAGCAATTAGCTGGATCGAGATATTTACTATGAACTTCATTTTAGCGAATAGCATAGCAATCTCGCTCAACATGATAAATCAGTCCATTGTCTTTCTTCTTTTACGTATTTAGTCAGTTTACATATATATTTATATATGTGCATATAATTATTTAAAAGATCGCAACAAAGCTCAATAGGTGCAAAGTTAATTATAGAAATATTGATATAGGCATTTAGAACACACTTCTTAACCCAATAATGCTTGCAGATTGATTGTACTGAACCAAAAAGGGCGAGTGAATTAAGAACAACACTCAGTTTCAGTATTATACAGTGTGCATGTGCAGTAGTATCAGCGTACATTCTCTCATTTTCATTGGTTAAAAAGTCATATGACTTCACTACCTAATTCCCCTATTTCGGGTATTACATGCCACTACTACTGAGCTATGTAGTAGCAGGGGGCGGGGGCAGGAACAAGGTACAATTTACAGGCAGCAAAACTGGGATAGGATTCTGCAGCAGTCAGTCAATCAATTCTTCTTTCCTACTTGCTTATGAATGACTTATCTGAAAATCTGTGTAACAACTACCGATTGATTAGCTAAGTTCTTCAAAAATAATCGAACTGAATTGAAGATTAACCTCATATACGCGTCGTGCAAAGCTATCATCATACTTTGTGTATTACCTAAGTCTTGTAAAATAAAAACTGTTCAATTGATTGTTGAGTTCTGAGCTTGTGTAGTGTGTACACCGCGATTTTACTCCCAGCATCTGATAGGAGTAGAATTAAATATTCTATAAACAGGAAAAATTCCTGGAGACCGAGTAGGAAAACCTTTGACATTTCTTGCAAGTATGGATTCCACATCTGTAGGATGACGATGTTGATTTGCCGCTAGCGTCGTGTGTCCGACAGTATTTTAGAGCACATGGATACCAACCTGGAAACAATATATGTACACTTCATATACAACAGCTCAGAGTTGAACACAGTGAAAATTCAACTAAATCTAGTTCAAATCGTGTTGAGTTTGGTTACATACCAATGCAGAGTTCCAGCTGGCACTGACAAGGTTTGTTAATATCACCAGTTGAGTCGCATTCCAAAGGCAAAAGCGGAAACGGTTTCACTGTCCGCAAAAACATTTCATGTGCCTCCACACTTCTATCCACTCCTGGAAGATCATCCACTTCGTTCAGGCCACTCTCATTTGAATTTCGGATTGAGCTGCGTGAAGCAACAATGGCTTCCAGTTCATCTAGCTTTCCGTAAGTCGTGTCTTTAGCATCAGAGCAAATTGTTTTGATATGTGGTGAAATCCAGTCTGTACTTCGAATATCCAGCAGAACATCCAGAGTCACGTTCTCTTTTCCCATATCCCGTTCCGGAATTCGAATTGTCCATGGATTTTTCTAAAATTACGAAAGTAAAAGGTTATTCTGACATTTTTCTTTGTAATGCATCACGTCAGCTTTCAATTGAATGACAGTCTACTTACTTACTTATATTCTACTTACTTGTCGTAGTTTTACCATTGCATCCACGGGTATGAATTCCGTTTTCTCCAGATGAGTGACAAAACATAGAACCTGGAACTGTGACTCTCGCTGCTCTTCTTCTCCCAAAATCAGTGCATTGATAATTTGAATATCCTACAAGAAAACAACAGAAGGTCTTTTTTTCGTTATCAGTCGAATTAAAATTCAGCCGAACATTTGGTTTAGAGATGAATATTACGTTTTTAAAATCGATGAACTGAACGATGATACTCCCGTCTGATCCAGCAAGTTCCAAATGAATTGTTTGATCTGACATATTTGCCCATATCGATTCTTGAAAGACTTCTCCTCCCTGTTGAGATGAGAATTGAATATAGAAATTGAATATCTGTCTGTAGCTGATATATTTATTGATTTTGATGATAAACGTTACTTACCTGATTTTTTACATTCACCACAAGTGTTGTTGAGGCAGGCCGCACGTAAACCAGACTTAGCGTTAATATTGTTAAAACGAGGAGTTTGATGTGATAGCTGCTAGTATTCTTCATGTTTAAAAGTAGTTTAGTCGCATATCTGCGATCCATAATAGATGCTTCAAAATTGTTACAAATTAGGTCTTCGTGGAATGTTGAATGTGGAAATCAATTCTTTGTTCTTCCGGATGTTCTGTGGTGGTGCTTGGAGACCGATGACCTGTCGCTACCTTGTCCAGAACCTCACAATTGTGACACTGCAGCCTGTCCTTCTCCCCATTCTTCAAAGATTAATCAACTATTCACTCTAACTAAATTAAGTCGTCAGCCTTCACGGTGTAAGTACACGTAATTCACTAATTTCCAATTCGTTCCGGTTGATCAAATTACAAATTAGCAGATCTGTAGAACATATAACACAAACGCAAAAATAGAATATCACCATTTACTGTTTGTTAATCTTGGAATTATTGCAAAAGCCATTTGTAAAGACAACTTACAGTGATGTTGACGGAGATAGGAGACTGAAGCAGACGCCAAGAACATAGATCAAATGTTGATCAGAGGTTATCTCGTATTAACATTTTGAAACTTAACCATAAACATGTCACCTATGAAATTGAAATTAGCTTCACTGACAACGACAACTGATAGAAACCTACATATGAACATGAACTATAGTTTATAGACACCTCTTTGAACTGGATTGGATGAATGAGCTTTGAATCCGAAATCCAGATAGATTTATAACCAAACAAACATAACAGATGTCAGACTCTCTGCAAACCTGAACTCCCGCAACCCGCTTGGCGAGTGGCGATTCGCAATCAATCATCAACGCAAACGTAATTCGTAATTCGTCGTAACGCAATATGTAATTTGTTATTTGTATTAAAATTCGTAATCGCAAATCGTTAAAATTAGTCAACCTCCTTCCTTCTATCTTCTTTCCTCCTATTCAATCGAATAAAGTTAGATTAAGTATGTTCTTCTAATCGTAATGTAATTGTAATTTTGTGAAAATAATATATTAAATTAGTACATGATATATAAGATAACCAGAGCTTAATTTTGTAGATACATACATCATGCGAAGACGAATTTAACATCTAGCAGAAGGACCTTGGCAGAAGGATAACTGTACATTGCTGAAGTTGCGTTTTGTATTGTTCTTTTGGTCATTATGGTAGCATCTTATTAAGTACCTATTGTTGCAATTTGCAATGCAAATAGTAGTGGTTCTTCGTGTAACTATGACTACTACGTTAATGAAAGCTGCTTTGAATGATGAATTGATGAGTGACTGTGGCATCGCAAGTTCGGGGTATTTTGCGATGCGAAAAGGTGCAAAGTGCAAATATGTTTCATTGTCTTCACGTTATATCTTATAAACAAAAACAAATTGCATTTCATTAACTTGTATATGCCTTAATATTATTTGTCTGCCACTTGATATTTTTATGACATTTTTTGTAGGCAGAGAGCTTTATGCGCAAACAAACCAACAACAACACCTCAAGTCAAATGACATTGAATTTTATTAGTAACTACAAGCACTGCGTCTGAAAGTTCCTGTTCATGTCTCGGTCGAGGTCGAGACGATCCACCCACACGACGCTATTACTATAGGTAATTCAATTGAACATTTTTTTTCAATTTATGGCTATTTCCGATCCCGACTTTGAGGTCAATTTCGAAATACCACAGTATTCGGTTTTCTATTGCAGTTAGCATTTCTTGACCATGGACGTGGATTTGGATGAAAAAGAAGTTGAGACGTCTTCAGTGACAAAGGCTGGTCGATTCCTTACAGACTTCCATTCCACCGTGGAAGCACACTTGAACGGTCTAAGAAAACTCGTCGATGAAGTTGGAATAGAAAATTTCATCGAATCTTACATTGGAAAGTTGTTACCGATATTTCAAACATATACGACTCTGTTGACCCAGTTCCAGTGCAAAGATTTTGAGGCCTTCAATAAAATACTAGAAACAGCTTCCAGGAAACAAGATTACCAGTTTGAGGAATGCATTGAAAAATTCTTCAAGGCTCAAAAATTGTGGGACGAATTTCTGGAGTTCCTTGACAGAGAAATTATTTCTGATAAACCAAATTCAAGTGTTTCTGAATTGAATAATGCAGAAGTAAAACTAGAATTAGAATTACTGGAAACTGGTGCGAAAGAAGCATTGGAAAGCATTTGCAGCTCAAATCAATGGACTTGGGTTGTATTTCTGCGACACTTCGCCTGATTGCCGTGACGAAGGCATGTCGCGTCGATTGAAGAAGCAAAAGTAAGTGGCAACTATTTTTACTTACTTTGAAATTTTTAGCAATTTATACGTTAAAATCTAATCAAAACTTCACAGGACAAGCTGTTAAAAAATCGATGTCGTGTAATTGTCGTGTCGTTTGGCGTACGAAAAGGAGCAGCAAGATGGAAGACAGAAACCAATTGTACTTTGGAACTATTCTTGGATCAGTCAAGAAATGTGTACCATCATTTTGGAATGAGACGATCCGTAGCCCAAGTGAGTTTAACAAGAATATTGAAAACAAAATTCAACATATTATGCTAATTTATATATTTTTTATTTTATAATCAGGTGTGGAGCAGGGCAACAATAGAATCCTACGTAGCTGCAAAACTGGCTAATGTTGACATTCCCCAACCCTTCGCTAATATCCAAGACGACCCTCTGCAAATGGGCGGAGATATTGTATTCGATTCCAATTCAGTTCCCGTAATCAAGCATCTCAGCAAGTATCCATTCGATCGAGTACAAGTGGACACTGTTCTTGCGTTCATAGAAGCGAAAGAATGCGGCTAAAAAACTATACTATAAAAAAAAGATATATTGAGAAAAAAAAATCTATTTAGAAAGTTTTATGCTATTTTCCATATATCGCATACGCCGTTTTATGATTGCTCGTGGGTAAATTGTGTAAGCAATGCCACGGGTTCATGATGTTTGTGATGGTGTGTGCTTGGGTTGTAAAAAATGGTATCAGGTAACTCTTTAAAAAACTATTACTTATAACAGTAGAACTTTACAAAAAATATTGGGTGGGAGTATATTTTGAATTTTAGTTTGTAAAACGATTTGAATTAAAAGTCATTTCTTCGCCCTAGATTATTATGGAATACAATACAATACTCGGATTGGTGGAGTTGTATGCTAAAACGTTATTCAGATAATGACAAAAAGGATTAATACCAGCTGACCAAAAAATTAGACGAGTATCCAAGATATTTAAATTGTTTCCGTTTGGTTCTGCGAAATCACTCGAATAAAGCTACATTTACTTCTAGTAAGATTAGGTTAGGTTCTGCAGGAAACCTACAAGAAAATTTTAAGTTCTTCGGTCATGCAAGCAATTTTGTTCAGTCTTCTTCAGTCGCGTTTAAATGTTGTTGTTTCCATATCCAAACCTTTTCTCCGCACTTTTTGGATTGGAAATACAGTACTTACTAAGTACTACTACACAGTTCCCAGAGCTGGGCAAATTGCTATCAATGTAATTTGCAATTACATTTACAAGTAATCAAAAGCCACACACTTCACATTTCATGTACATAATTACTTAATTAAATTACAAAAATCGCTGCTGCATTTGTAATTAAATTATGTAATTTCAAATTTCCAAGCACAAATTACACATACCGGGTTCAAATACAATTTAATATCGGAATACCTATGAATATTTAATACTTGAACTTTTTGCGATATAATTTGTAGTGGCCAGTCAGTTGCAAAAATTTGTGGCCAAACGATAAATATTGTAGCTTATCTTGAATGATCCATGTTTATTGACAACCCTGAAGCAAAAAGATAGTCAATCTTAAAATTAACTCAACTTTTCAAAACATTGTAATTTGAGACTAATATATGCTCTATATTACAAATTATAAATTATTCTTCTTAAATCAAATTACAATTCCAAATTACAGTTATTTCCAATATCGTGTAATTTGCCCAGTCCTATGTCCAACGGCATGTTCAAAAAATCTAAATTATCTAAATAGATTAAGATGCATATATGCATGTAGCATAATGCATATGTAAGCATATTGTATGATTGAATTGAATACTCCTGATGATGCAGAGCTCGGGAATGACTTCACTTTTTAAAATACCAGCATCTGAACAGATTACATAAATAAACATGGACCAGATTTGAACGTCCATGAAAATGTCAAACACGAAAAACGAACTTAGACTTGGAAAAGGTATTCCAGAAATATGTACATATGTAAACACAGTATACCAATATCTATCCATTTCTCCTACTAATGTAATGTGCATAGCGATATCACTAAGAACAATATTTGGGTGTTAGTTTTAAAATTGCGATTTGGATGCCTCGTGTCAAAACACACAAGTTGAAAGAACATTAAACTCGAAAAATGCTTGAACAAGCGTTAAGTACTACGTTAAGTCTGCGGAACATTAGCTTTTACACGTCTGCCTCAAAAGCATCTCTGAATCTGAAAGAACTGATAGCCTTCAAAACCTCAAAACCTCGAAGCAAGCTAAAGAAGAGCCACCAAAAGTGTGTTCCATGTTCCATGGTCCAGCGTGGCTTGTTGGTTTTATTATCTAAGAGATGAGGAGGGCTGGGCCACTATTGGATGTCGGATGGGTGCATTTTTTACGCCTGGTAATTCTTTAAGTACTAAATGGTATTTTTAGATGCAGACCTCACTCCGCACATCTGGTTCGTTTAGCTCATTCTCTCAAGATCAGTTTCAGCAGACTTTTCCAGAGAGAAGATGCGAGATTTGTCTGACGAAGGAAACTAAAGGGATCTTCTGTCCTATTAGAATAGAACAGACTCTCCGTTTGTTCTCATTTCCTGATCATCTTCTTCTGCTTTTTCTCGCCGTTTTCGTCCCAAATTAATGTTTTCTTGAGTTTACAACTTTCGCTTTTCTGGATTCCCAATTCCCAACTTACAAATACGACAGGTTTGGTTTGGGCGTGTCTTCTTCGACTGACACTAGTGTTATTGTAATGGACCACTTCGAACGTCGAACCGAACAGTGTGACAATGGGATAATTTTTTTATAATTTAAAACAATTGTGAATAATCCTTAGTTTTGCAATCTTTCTGTTCCTATTTTTCTATAATCCACAATGGTTGACACAATTTCAATATCGGACCGAATGTCATCCGCATCGTCTGTGACGTTAGGCCCACCCCCGCCTTCAACCACAATCTCAACAATTGCACTACAATGCGGCATGACACGCGTAGTCGTCGCTTTGTTGCAGGTAAAACCAATTATTGTCAAATGTTCATCGTGCAATAAATCGCTTTAAACAAAAGAATATTTATTCAAATTGTGTTAAATTTCTGGCAAGCGAATTTAATTGAAAACAAACAATATGTTAATTCAACGACAAGCCAGCCAGCTATCATGTTGCTGACAAATCGTCGGAATTACAATTTCGTGAATGTAAAAGAAATTAGTGTGCGCCTTGCATCACGCCTCAGGTCGCATCGTGCATTCGAGGGGCGTTCAATAAGTAATGGTAACATACCCCTTACCGTAGAATTTAGATGGAATGATAAGATTTTTATCTCATAATTCATAAACTTAAAAAAACAATTAAAATCAAGCATTAAAATTTAAAACACATAAAAACGAAATAAAACATTACAAAAACGTAACAGTACGGGCAAACTTCAATTGCAAATATGAAATCGTTTAAACATAATATCGTGATATGGATTCATTATAATTAATCACGCCTGGATTGTTGGCCCTTTTTTCATGCTCTAATATTCGAATTTGCTTTGCACAAAAAATAGATTAAAATATAAAGAGTCGCCTTCATTTCAAAGGAAGATCTGAATGATAATTAGAATAACACGTATTTTAAGCCCTTCTTGTCACTTCAATATTAATGTTATAAGGAAATTCAATTTTCAGAGTCGGGATTCACTCACACTCCGAGTATTGGAAATGAGCCCAAGCTTGGCTGCTTTGGGAAGAAATGAGGAGAATTCAAAGGAAATGCTAACCACACATGAAGGAGTGCTGGAAAAGTTACGGGTAATTTAGATTTTTAATTAAATTATACACTAATAAATAAATACATCTATGACTGATAAATTAAGTATGACTCGAGGGATCAAATTTTGTTTGATTTTCATCAGAGTAAGCAGAGTCCAGTTGAAGAGCTTCTGCGACAGGCAGACTCACTCGTTTCAAATCAAAATCCGGATATATATGTTGCAATGGCGGATTGTCTTGGAAATGCCTGGAGAGACTTAAATTCAAAATTGGAACTTCGTCGTGAAATTCTTCAGATGTGTTTAGAGTTTCATAAGTACGCATGAATATTTTTTTTCGTAATTTAAGTAGTTCGAAATTGAACAAATGAATTGTCACGCCATTAACTATCAAAAAGAGCCGAATTTTAAATTCCTTTCGCTTCCACAAAATGTAGAACTTATTCAAAATTTAATAGCGACATTTGTGAACTATTTAGACATCGGGAAATCTGTCTGGCTCACTTCGTGAATCTTAACCCGAATCGCAAGGAAGTTTTGACAACATATGGGGTTGCAGTTGAAGAAGGAAGATCTTTAATTGAGAAATTAAGGGAAGCTGGTAAAGAAATGCCTGAAGAAGCAAGCTACTGTAAGTGAAATCGATGAAACACTGGATAGAAGGTTTAATTACTTACTTCTCATCAACTATTTCTTAATTCTTAGCGATTAGTCTCGTTAACGCCTGGCTTGACGAACTACAGCAGAACAGAATTAAATATCAAACAAGCCTCAAGAAGCAGATCAAACAAGAACAAGATTCCGAGCAGTATAAGCGATTTGAGGAAGAACTAAAGCTAATTGAGAATGATCTAAAGAAAGGTCAAAATCTAGATGTGAGAAATCAAAATTCAAATTTTTGTTTTCATTATTATTTTTTGTCGGAAGTACTTAAATGTAAAATTTATATGCATTTCTAGGAACTTCGAAATCAATTGCTGAAGTTATACTCAAATATCGATAAATCAGATTTATCGGAAACAAAGAAGTCGGTGCTACAAAGGCAGATCTACAAGTTAATTGAAGGGATCAGTATTAAAATGGAAGTGGAAGATGAGATTACAGTATTCATTAAAACTTTTATTCAAATCGACGAAGTCACATTTAGGAAACGATACGAAGACAAATTACAAGGACTCAAAATCTTGGATCCTAAACATGAACATATCCAAGTACTTCGGGACAGGCTGAGTATCCGCAAATCTTATGAGGATCTTCTGGAGAATCCTTTGGACTACACAGACGAGGAAGCTCGGAAGCTACTTGGACAGGTTAATATAATTTATATACAAAATCTGGAATTAAAACAACAAAGAACGCAGTTTAATACTTTTTTGTATGTTGACTGGTTTTACTTTTATTAGGATCCAACATTGGAAATAGCTTCAGCGCTTGAGCGTGTCAAAGAAGCACGAAGAGTACTGGAGCAGTCAATTTGTAGCGATTACGAGAATGAAATTTCCAAATTGGATAATGAGACCAAAAGTGCCACAAATGAGCTAAATTACAACAAGGTATCAAAAATATTATTTTATAACGCTATTATATGTATATAACTGAACCAATTTCTAAAAATATTTTCATGCTGGACAATTTCAGCTTCAACAAATAAAAGAAATCACTACTGCAATATTGGATCAAGTCAAGAAGCTCAAATTCAACCACGTGGACACTACTCCAGTTGCACAAAGATGTGAAGTTCTGCTTAAGAAAATTGACGAAATCGGACAGGAAATCCTAAATACCACTGATTTCATTGACTCTAAAATTGTGTTGGATTCAGAAGACTTCCGGGAAGCCTATGGACACAAATTGGAAGATGTAAAGAACCACTTCCCTGAATCAGACGAAATCGTTTCTATTCTGATTAAACGGATCGAAATTAGGGAGCAATACGAATCAATTCTAATCGAGCCATTGAAACACAGTGAAGCGGATATATTGTCAACTCTCAATCAGGTTCGATGGAGCATATTTATATTAATTTAATTGTTGAAATTATTTTCTAAATCAAGCGTCTGACGCACTTAGGACCCAACTCTGGACACAAAAAGTGCTTTCAACAAAATTCTCCTTGCGAGGGAGAAGAAATTGTGTGAAGCCCAAGCGTTACAAAAGGAAGAACAAGCTAGAATGCTGGAGCAATTGAAGAAACAAGAGGAAGATGAACTTCGCCGAACACTCGAAGAACAGAAATTACGAGAAGAAGACGAAGAGCGACAACGACTCCAAGTCCAAAAAATAGAAAACCAAATGCGGCGTCAAAAAGAGCTTGAAGAAGAACTTCAGCGTCAACGGCAACTCCAAGCTGAACAAGCGGAGAAAAAGCGACTGGAAGATATTCAGCGACAAGCAGAACTGGAAGCTGAACTTCAAATTCAAAAGCAAATCACTGATGAACTGGAAAATCAGCGAGAACTCGAAGCAGATCTTATACGAGAAAAACAGCTTGCACAATTAGAATTCCAAGCTCAAGCCGAACGTGAAAGTTTGAAAAAAGTTGAAGAGGAATATTTGAAACAGCGACTTCTGGAAGCAGAACTGGAGAAACATAGACAAATTGAAGAAGATCTGGAACGACAACGTCAGATAGACGCAGAACTGCTGAGACAAAAGGAAGTTGAAGAATTTGAGAGGCAAGCTCAATTAGAAGCTGAGCTGCGCACGCAGATTCAAATTACCGAGGAACTCGAACTTCAGCGTCAGCAAGAAACGCATGCGCAACGAGAGAAGCATGTAATGCAGGAGAACTTGCAACTTGAGTCCGCTCGTCAGAAACAGAAACAAATTGAAATTGAATTTCAGAAACAACAAGAACTCGAAGCAGAATTGAAGCGACAGAAACAGTTGGAAGATGAACTTGAGCGACAGCGACAAATTGAAGCAGAAGCCGAGCGACAAAGACAACTTGAAGAATCGCGACGCCAGCAACAACTCGAGGCTGAGCTCAATCGACAGAAGCTTATCACTGAAGAGCTCAAAAAGCAGCGTCAGGCAGAAGAACATCGACAGATGGTGCGACAGGCGGAGGAAGAACTTGAAATGCAACGACAAATTGAAGCTGAAGTTCAAAAACAACGTCAGATAGAAGCTGAAGTACAGAGGCAGCAGGAAATCGAAGCTGAACTTCAAAAGCAGAAGGAATTGGAACAACAATTTCAAGCCCAGTTGAAAATTGAACAGGAAATGCATCAACAACTTATTCGGGAAGAATATAATCACCAGCAATTAGTCGAAGCAGAAACAAGGCAGCGCGAGCATGATGAAGAAGCTCAACGGCAAGCAGCTCTTCAGAATCAGGCGTATCTTGAAGAATTACAGAGACAAAAACACTTGGAAGAAGAGCAAAAGTTGGATGAATTGTTCCGTACGCTAGACTTTCCCTTACCCGAAAATCTGGAAACTGCTCGGAGTGACTTGGGAGATTTCGAAAAATTCGAGTCTATTATCGACGTGAGTTTAATTGAATATTTTGCACAATTATGGAGTTACTGCTGTTTGACTGAATTTATTGGTACGATTTGTATTATTTGTAATTTCTCAAGGGAATGGAGAACCCTCCACCAGAACTAATTGAGAAAATGTTCGAGAAGAAGGACAACATCATTCGGTGCTTGAGATTATACGAACTTTACGAAAGAATCGACAGAGTCGTCTACATTAAGGAAATCCAGGAACTCGAATATGAACTCTTTCGTAAGTCGTGGTAGCATGCGTTTTCGAGATTACCTCCAGGAACCAAGAACTAATTTACTGGTCACTTTTTACTTTCAGGAACGAGTAATCTGAGTAATCAGATTCGACAAGCAGCCGGAGCAGTATTCCCACCCACTGAACAAGCTATTCCTCAACAACCCTTGCAATACACTCAACATTCTGGATATGAAAACTCGAGCCAATCAGAGCAGTACGTCATGTCTTTGTCTGACACCGAAGTTCAAACAATATTTGAAAAATCAACGATGGAAACGCAAACTGCAGAATATGAAACTCCCTTGTCCAACACAGAAACCCAGACGGACTCACAAGTTAGAAATGAACCAATAGTGCTGGTAATGCAGGAACCTGCGAAGATTTTGTCAACATCTCAAACTCAGACTTCAGAACAAATGCTGTCAAGTACTTCGGTTGAAGCAGTTCCCAAGACCTACATTGAGAGGACTTCAGAAGAGACAACGCAAGTTTACACGACTGAGTCAAAGTTTCCCAAGGAAAATCAAACTGTTCAAAATTCGGAAGCACAGACGGACACTGTTCCAGTCTTTACTGATACCATTGAATCTCAAGAATCGAAAAGCAATCCAGAACCAGTGATTCTGCGAGAACACGAACCGGCCAAGATTTTGTCCACAAGTGAAACTCAGACGCAGGTTGAGCCAATTGAGCGACGAGCCGAAGCTCGTCAGTTATATTTCCATGAAGCCGTGGAAGAATCTGTGGAAGAATGCTCTCGGTTGGAACCAATCCCACCATTAATTGATGACAATAGCTCAATCAATTCTGTTGACAAGGCGACTTGGGAGGAGAAACGCTTGTATGACATTGAAACTCAAACACATGAACCTTCGCCGCAACTTCTTCGAAATTCGGAAAGTCAAACTAAGTCAATCGATTTCACAGTTACTGAAACTTCGGAGTCACAAACCAAATCAACCGATTTCTCATTAACGAATGACCAAATTCTAGTATTGGAAAACTCAGTCCAACCTGAGCCACAATTTAATTCTTACGGGACAATGTCCGATGTCCAAACAAAAGAAGATGCAACGGTGAGCATACCTTTTAAATGATTGATTAAATATATTCCCAAAGTTTCGAATTAAAACAAACATATTTTGTAGATTACTGAAGCTGCGAAGAGACCATCTGTCCGTGACCGAGTTCAAGCTTTGGATAGTCAAATTAGGCGTGAATCACAAACGGACTTACTAACGGGAAGTCAAGATAGTCAGAAATTCAATGTTGATGCTGGGACTCGAATCGAACAAATCGGCTCCAACTTTAAAGACAGCAGCACTGAACCACGAAGAACTAGTCTACCAGCAGATTTAGCTGAGCTTTCTCCAACAACTGTCTCCACTTATCGACAAATATTTGAAAGTTATGAAGGCTACGAAGTAAGTCAAACAGCGGATCAGAACCAAATTCAAACAGATGCCAATGAACATCGTACACAATCCGAGGCAGACAAAAATGTGAATGGATATGGTGAACAAACATTTGAAACGGTCAAACAAGATCCGATCCAGACATCAGATCAACCCAAACCTGTTTCGGCTTTAGGAGAAGGACACAAGCAGGATTCAGGAATTCCAATCGGAAAAGCTGTTAAAAAGTACCGACAACTATTCGAAAGCATGACGTCCGAACCCGATATTCACAAAGACAGAGCTAAAACCGCATCTCCCGTATCAATATTGAAGAAAAGTGAATTCAAAAGAACAATTGAATCCGATTTCCGGAACTTTGAGTCACTCCAAACTCGCTCTACCAGTATTCCTGTTTACGCACCTCCGCTGTATCAATCCCAGATGAGAATTGAAATTGTCAAACCAGAACCATCCAAAACCTTCTCAGATCACAAATCGAACTTCGAATCATCCGCTTTGAGTATTATTAAGCCCAAACCGGAACCAGCTTATAAAATTCGAGAAGTTCGGAGTTCTTCCAGATATGACTCATCAAGTCAAAAGTATCATTCAAGCTATTCTGAAGAATTCTGTAGTCATGGAACACCACCTCCACCTGTGTTGATGGACTCGCAAGATGGTGTCAGCAATTTCAGCATCTTCCATGAACGAGCCAGACCACGACCACAAAGTGCTTTATCTCGATTTGACACACCCCAACCCAGCAAATTCATACCTGCCAAATTCACAGAATCCAACTACGAACCTGATTTTGAGTCATTTAAAATTCAGCCCATATGGCGTCCTCCGGGTACAAGGCCACAGTCAGCCATGGAATTTCGAACCCTCAGCTCTTCCGTTTTTGCTCCAGTGGACACCACCAGCAGAACATCTCGGGTTTCAGCATTCACCTCCGTTCAAGGAGGTCAAAGTCAACCAATTAGAGAAAAGCCTATACCTCCACCGAAACCAATTCTGCGGAAATCCGTTGAACCCGAACCGCAGACCACTTTCAAACAAAAACCGGTTCCACCGCCCAAACCATTGAAAATCTTTCCATCTGAAAGGAAGGAAATAATCAAGAAATCACCAACAAAATTCGAAACTGAACAAGTTACATATGAATTAGAAGAACCCTTGTCCGACTCACTCCGTCGTCAAACCCAACTCACGTCAACAGTCACAAAGACGGAAGAATGTAAATACATTTTACGACCCGTCAAGAGTCCATCAGGAGAATTGGAATTGGAATATGATGAAGAGCTTCAGGTCAGAAAGAGTCCAGTCAACTACTTTGTGTCAGTCACTTCCCCACCAATCACGACTGCTGCTTACAGAAGACCAGAATCCTTGACCCCGACAACCTCAACCTTAACTTCGGAATCCCGTACTTACAGTCGAGAGACGTTTCAAGAGGAGAAAAGCTTCCAGAGCTTTCAAGACTCGTCTACGGATGATTGGACAGAAGATGAGGTGAGCAGTCCAAGCAGATCGTTTCAGCTGAGGAAATCTGGAGCTACATCTCAGATTCGTCCGAAATCAGAAGAATTCGTCCGCTCTTCTCTCAAATTGGAATCTGTTTCGCATCCTGGTTCAACTGAACGACCTAAATCTACCGAGTTTACGAGGACGTTTGAAATGGAAGGTACTGGACGACCCAAATCTACTGATATTCTTAAGACAGTTGAATTTGAAGATTTGGAGCCTAGACCCAAATCTAGGGAAATGATTCACGAAATAAAATTTGACAGATAGATACTGTACACTACCCTCCTGCAAAGGAAACTTTTTTCCAGTTGCTAAATATTTACTTAATTATGATTTAGGATATTATTAATTATGAGCGAATTGTGTAGAAATCCATCTATCCACCTACGGCTAAACATCATCCTACCTACTTCTGGTTCCTGGGCTTGTTTCCCGTAAAGCAAAATGAATTCATTCAATCAATACCCGAAAATTCCCAATGTGTACCTACATTACTTCTATAACCATTTCCCCATTATTCTGACTGCATTAAGTGTGTTTGATAGTCAATAATATAATAGTATTGTGTTCGTGTTCAGCATTAACGATGAAATAATTAGAAACTAAATAATATGATGAAACTGAAATAAAATGCTACTTAAAAAATTTAATTAATTTTCTTGTATTACATGTATTAATATTGGTTTTGTGCGTTCACAAAAAAATTTGAATTTGAAAACAGTGATTATAAAATCATGATTTTGTTTGCGATCTAAAATAATTTCCATTTTTTATAATGTTAATTGACTTTTCACCTTATTTTGAATTTCGAAAACATGATTATGAGCTATCCAAATTATGATTTTCATATATATTGGTGGCACATGAAAATTTGCGAGTTTAAAACACGTATTTTTACGATTGATTTTGTGATTTTAATTTTTATTTGGTAAAAAATGATTAGCTAAATCGCTAATATATACCAATGATTTTGAAGATCGTCTCCTCGTGATTTGGCTCTTCCCTGGTCGTTCTGAATATATTCTGTAATATCTGCTTCCTGCCTGACGTCAGCCATATTTAGTCAACCATAAATTACTAAGCACACAAGGAACACGATTTGAAGTGGATTCAATATTTGATGTAGATACACTTTATTAATGACCAGCAAGAAGGTAACCACAATCACGCTAAGCTAAAGTACAATTGGTGTATACTTATATGTGGTAAGTACTTCACTTAAATAATCAATATTATAAATAAATAAAAACATGTTCTCAAAGTGCTCCATACCCACACAACAATAGTGGTCAGCCTTGAGTAATTTTTCGGATGTTAAGGAAATTAATTACTTAAAGACGTAAATAGTTCACTGTGCACACTTTCCGCTCTTATGGTACTGCTTAGTGTAATAGTATATTTTTAAAGTGCCCCGATTCAGGGGTGTATGACTTGAATACTTAGATATACATAAAAACAATAAAGGCATAGACGTTTTATTAGCACCGTAAAACCGTACATTTCTTACCGGTTGATCGTGTTATCCTATCCGTATTCATAACATTCATCACATCTATGTATGTATGTAAGCCAAGAAAGATTACGCACATTATTAGGTTCATAGATTTTGAATTATTTAAATTAATTCGAAAGGAGACTGTCATCTTTCAGTATTCGTATCTATGTATGTAGCCCAATATTATTGGTGTTCTAAACTATTGTTCGATTGCAGTATATTGGTGACACTACATATAAGCCAGTAGTACATATAGGAATAAATAGATTTCATTTAAAAGCAGTAGTGCAGTAACTACTTACTATTTCTAATTATCTGAGATCTGCGATCTTCATTTAGCTTCTCACTCAAATTCTACGTTCTACACCCAGAATCCAGAACACTAATACAAGCCGTGACCAGGGCAAAATGGTCATAAAACAACAAACACCCCATTTGCCCTGTATTTGACGGAATACATCACTGGAATAAAAATGACGAGAATGACACAGAAAAATGACCCGTTTGTTGACGAGTCTAGCTGGATCCCTTTCCCTTTTCCCTTTTAATACAGATACATAATCAAATCATTCAGCAAAAACGAAGTAGCATAGTTAACTGAATCAAGTTTTCTCGTTCACAAATGCTATTCCTAAGACTAGTGAGCGAAGGTTAGCCCATCCGCTGTTTACTTTTCAGATTTGGCGAATTTGAAAACGGAAAAAATATATCTTGATCCTAGAGACTTTTCGTTGAAAAGGTAGGTTCCCTCGCTAGATGGCGCGCACGCAAAGCAAAAAGATCAAAACCGCAACAAAACGCACTACACTACGACGCAAGCACCTAGTTGAACTTGAACGTCCTGATGAGATTGAACCGATGATATCGGTTGATATGGGCAACTACCGGGAACGCCAGACTTGGCCAAATAATTTCGCCAGCGCCAAAATTCAGAATTTCCCTGCGGATGGGCCAACCTTATTGAGCCGCTAAGACTGGTTGTCAATACACATTGCTAGTGACAACCAAAAATATATGATTTAAAATTCACCTGTACGTACACACACACACACACACACACACACATATTTATATACACGATAGATAATATTATGGAGCCAGCTTGCTCGACGAGATTTCCAATATTATTGCGAAAGAAGCATAGTTTCAGGTTGGAAGGTGTCTGAATCTGAACACATATCCTCAAATTTGAGAAAATGGAAAAATTCAGATTTCCAAATACGAGCATTGCATGGATCTTAACACAGAACCTATTTAAGTGTACGGCCACATCCGTTCATATTAATTTAATAGTTCAATTGTGAAAGAAATTTTTGACTCGTATCTTATTTATCAAGTCAAGTGAAGAAATAGAGATGACAAAGTGAATGCGGCTGGACTCCAACCGGTGGAGAACAACAAAAGTGTTCAATAGAATTTAGAGCTTGTGATTATTTAGTTACGTTTTAGATAGAAGTATTACGTTCATTGAAGATGACCATGACCATGACCAGAATATCAGCCAATACACGACCTAATAGTGATTTGAATCATACTTACACCTTACATGGCATGTTGATAGGGCTCATACAGAGGTTTGACTGAACGATAGATGTCTCCGATGATCTTGACTCCCTCCGCCCGTCTCTTCCGCTCTACCTTCTCCAAGCTCGGGTCACCCAGGACGCGGTCACAAACGGACTTGAGAACACTCTCCACTTCCAGCTTGCTTCCCTGCCACAAGGCTTCGATTCCCTTCCGAGCAGCTTCAGCTTCCAACTTCTGCTTCACATCTTCACTCATCAGATCCCCTCGCTTCTCAGCCTCCTGAAGCTGGACGAACGTCTTGTGAACATCCACTGCAGACTTGATCGTGCTAAATGTCTCGTTGATGGCATGACCCTTCATCTTCATCTTATGGAAGAAACTCGTGACGCCCAGAAGCTCATCCTTGGTCAAGTACTCACTCGCCTTATTCGTGTAAACGTATCCAATGGAGTGAAGCAGCTGAACGCCGTAATTCTGAACTTTCAACTCCTCCGTCTCTTCCAAGATGATCTTCCGAAAGGAATTCTCATTAGAAATGTTGTAAGGCTTCAACTTGTTCACCAAATTATCCGTAAGCTTAGCAACACGTTCATCACGCTCCTTCTTCCTAAGTTCCATTTCCTCTAGTCTCTTCTCGAAACTGATTTTCTTCTTCTCCTTCTCAACAGCAACGTGATCACCCGAAACACCGGCCACACTCGTCGTTCCGTTAGCACCATTAGCAGCAGCATTTTCAGCTTCTTCCAATTCGTCTTCAGCATCAATCATTGCGGATTTGAAATGTTTGGCAATTGCCAATTCCCCAATAATATCGATGAATCTATCACCACCAAACTGAGCCTGGAAGAATTCTTCAGGATTCATGAAACCTCCTTCCGGAGCTGCACCTTTGGGACCAAACTCGTTGTATTTCTTCCTGAGAACAGGGTCTGACAGAACCTGATAGGCTTCCGAGATCTTTTTAAACTTCTCCTCAGTATCTTCCGTCTTTGATTTATCCGGATGATACTTCATGGCCAGTGCGTAGTATGATTTCTTAATCTCGGCCGGAGTGGCATTGGGAGAAATATTCAGGACTTCGTAGTACTCTAAGGAGTATGGCTCATTATCTGTGCCTGGTCGGAACTTCTTACGCGTGGTGGGCGTCGTTGCTGACTGCGGTGTTTGGGCAGCGGAGGATCCAGGGGATCCTTTGTAACTAATGAGATTTGAACAGGAGTAGCATGTAATCTTGATATTGGATTGCGAAGCGAGAAAGTTCGGATTTGGTATGGCAAATTCGACTGAAGTAGTGCACTTAGGACATATTTGAGTTGTGAACTGTGGCTTCCGCGACGGTATAGGACTTGATGAATCCATCAATACGGAGGGCTATGCTATGGACTGTAGTATATTTAGTTTGACAGTTCAAATATTGTCAGCTGGTTGATTTTCTGCAAAGAAAAAAGTTACATCAGATCAGCTGTAGAAATGATGCTGTGCAACTGCTAACCGCAAATGTTATTTATTAATGATATTAGATATTACTATATTTCTACTAAGTATAGTAAACGTATACCGTACTCTAATGGTGTACTCCACTGCACAGTAAAATTGTTTAAACATTGTACTATCTCACATCTCAGTGATCTTTCAACTCCTTTGTCCATTAGAGAGAATTAATTATTAACAATGGAATGTACGGTTGAGTTTTACTTTACCGGCAGAGATTCTTACCTCTAGGTAAGTTAAGTTTGCCGAAACGCGCGGATAAAATGAAACAGTCCGTGCTCTGTGTCTCCTGCCAGTAAAATAAAAGTCAAAGTACGATTAATTGGAAAATGGCAAATATGACCAAGCCTTGCTTAATTCCGACCTTTCACCTTTAACATGAAGTACAAAGTAGAGATAAAAAAATAGTCGTTCAAAATTCATAATAAAATTTTCCTTGTCTTGTACCTTGTCGCCTTTCGTTGCTTGACGTCTTCCGTTGCTTACTTTTGTTGCAGATGTAATTATCCAGTCCAGAGCATTTAAGTTCCTCCTTTGCTGCGGTTACTACTGTTGACTGGGTTTCCGTTGATTTAGCTTCGACAACTCAATTTTCCAATTTTGAACCTGTGAAATAGGTGTATGAGAAAAATGAATCACAACACCACGTATAACAACGTATGAATACTACATAATATGAATGAAGGTTGCGCAGCGTCCTTCAAACGAGAAAGCATATATGACACAAGAACAACAATGATGAATTTCCTGTTTTATTATGATTTGTGTGTATAATCTTACCTTTACCTAATCTGTAGTCTATCTCTTTCTCTATGTAGGCTATAACAAGTAGCTTACGTCGTTCACCGCAAATTAGTCACTGTACACTGTGTCGTGTCTAGTAGTGAAGTGAACGAATGACTCAGACTCAGACATCAGACAGACAGACTGACGAAGCGACAGCAAAGCATTCAGCATTAGATATCGACATCAGCAGAAATAATTATTTGCTCGTGGATCCTCCTGATCGAAATAGAAGATTTTCAAATAAGTGCGCCGAAACCAACCCTTTTCCTAAGTGATAATGTATAGTCTCTCATCAAGGTGATCATGAAAATTCAAATGGGTACGAGACATCGAGCGAGACAACAACAGCAGCGAACTACATAATATGTAGTTTGAAACATATATTATGTGTTTCGGAGCAATGTTCTGCAGTTGGCTTTCGGTTCACACTTCACACACAAAAACTACTGTGACTCCGAGACTGAAACTAATTTGCAAAAACTCTATACGAAATAGTATAACTACTTAAGGAACTGAAAAATTTAATTTGCAGGAATTTTCAAGTCAAATAGCAATACTAAAATCCGTAATACGAAATATTACCTTCTTCTACATACCTTATGATTTATCCGATTTAATCAGGTAAAATAATACTACGAATTTATAAGTAAACCGTTTTCTCTTGCATATCATTTGATGGATTTCATTCCTAGTTTTTGCGTACACATATATTTTATTTTAAATGGGAATGCTAAATCAAAAGGGAGACATGTTTGTCCTTAATGTACAAACTCAAGCATTTTGGTTTTGTAAACTGATTTGATTAGGTCAGTTATTAATTCAGCGGAAATGATAAATAATAATAATAATGATAAAAACCTGCCTGACGGCAGCTTGCGACCAAGAGGATGTACGTAGAAGACGCACATGACGATGCACATGACGACGCACATGACGACGAACATGACGGGCTACACGACGTGCTA
>JAQFYU010000471.1:0-21851 GCA_034694905.1 Ceratophysella granulata | reverse complement strand
GAGCCCCCTTTTTTCACTCCAATGGGCCTTGTCGTCTCCCTATGTTTCTATGTACTACTGCCTGATCAAGCTCCCTGGTATGCACCAAAGATACATCAAAAATGCAGAAATACTACTGTCTCGCACATAGACACCCATAAACAATCTAAACTACTGCATTAATTGTAAATTAACAATAAACAAAAATGACAATAAAATTAACTCCAATATTGCATACACTAATGCGTAAATACTATTACAATGTAGTAAAAATTTCGATTTGAAGTACTAAAACACTGCCTATGTACAAAAATGCCGAAATAACGTAAAAATGATTACAAAAGTTGAAAACCAAGAAATTATAATCAAAGCCTAAAATCCTATAAATTCTAATTCAAAATGTTTCTCGGAAAACTGAAAACCTGCAAAGACACTTGACTATAAAGCTAATATAATACTAAACGTGGCTGGAACACATTGTAAAATTGCAAAGATCGATATCTCCAAAACTCGAAAATACGCATCAAATAAGAAGAATATCGAACAATGAAAATGAAAATACAAAATTTTGTAGCACAGACCTTTCATATTGGAAGAACCTGGTTAATTCTTCCCTGGTCAATATACTAAGCACTCAATATTGTTTTAATTCAATTAAACACTGATTTGACACTCAAATATGAAATCAAATGAAATCAAACGCAATCAAATATGTTCACTTAGTGTCGGCTTTGGTTGACTCAAAACCTTGTGCAAAATGTAAATTGGCTAGAATTAATTATTGAAAATCTCTTAATTTTTTGGATCTGTGATTTTTATGCAGTAGTGAAGTCGGCATTCCAAGCAGAAGTGCAGGACGTCCGTACGATCCGCGACTCTCCCGCACTACTCGACTGTGCTTTCTTCCCACGAAAATATCCGGCTCAAGTATCACGCTGGATTCGGGACAAGTCTTACATTATTCTTCCTCATGAGTCTAACAACAAGTACTTGATTCTGCCCAATGGAGAGCTACTCATTTGGCAAGTGTCCGCACAGGATGTTTACAGCAGTTTCCAGTGCCTCGTCTCAGCCACACTCACGAGCGAGGAAGTACTCAGTTCACCTGGTAGAATTATATTACAAGGTATGTCTAATTTTCCGTGTTATTGTAACTAAATTAAATTGTAATGTGAAATAGAAATCGAATCTAAAAATTTGATACTGGTACATATTGACTTACAATTTTATAACTGTTTTTATGAAACATGATGCTACGAACAAATATTGTGAAATGCCAATAATTTGATGAGCTCACTTTCTCCAATTTGGCATTGGCAAACCTAATGGGCATATGCTATGTATCAAATTACTTTTTGGAAGGAATGATATTGCCAGCGTAATATTTGAGTGATATAGTATTCAAATGAACTAAGGATTCATTTTCGTAACAAAATCCGAATGAGTTGGCTGAGAGAAAAGTTGAGTTAAGCTCATTGATTTCAAAAAGCTGGATTTCTGTTGGAAAGTTGATAAAAGGCAGAAGGGCGAGTGGATTGTATGTAGATTGTGTATATTCACATAAAATTGAACTGAATTGTCAGAACTTGTCTATTGTCTGTACTTGATCCTCTGTTTACAATGTTCATTTTCAGATGTTGAGGAATTAAGCCGTCCAATAATTCAGCATAGAATAGAGAACCTGTTCGTGGAAGAGAATCAAGTGGTCGTGCTTCCATGCATTTGTCTAGGGAATCCGAACCCAACTGTGAAATGGTATAAGCGAATGAGTGGTTCCATGGTCGTTGTCCAAACGGCTTTTGATGAAATGAAACACGATGACGGGAGTAGAATTCAGATTCGACAGGGTGTGTTAATTATAAATGCGGTCAGTCCTTCACATGCTGGCAAGTACATTTGTAATGCAACAAATTCATTTGGGAGCGACGTCATGGAGGTACGACTTGAGAACGAGGGTTGTTCCACACTTTTTATTTGGTTTTGACAATATGAAAAATCGCATCAAAACATAAGGTTAAGCAAATCTTTGAATATATTTTACAATTAATTCTACCGAAACATTAAATTAGTTATCAGCATTGTGAAAATATGGTATTGTTGAACCTAGTTCTATATTTATGGAGTTTTTTTTGTTGTGGAAGAGAATTGAATGTCAAACTTCAGAAAATATAAAAGAAAACCGAAAGTCGACGAGCCGCATTTCTTGGTAGCGAAAATTACAACATGGTTGCATGTTGCATGTTGTAGAAATACGGCAAGTTCGATTCGAATTGGACCACAGGTCCACTTGCCGAATTGTAAACCGTTCAAAGACATTCATCTACTTGTTGGATGGTGCGTGCAAGTTTTTCGGGCGAATTGGTTTGAATTATCCCACTACACAAATGGACACAGATGTGGCATATAAAAAAAATTAGCTGTGAACCACAAAAGATCAGATATTTATCGAAAATCGCGAAAATCTGAAATATTGAAAATCATTAAAACCGGAAACAAATGGTTTCTGTGTTTTACGCATATAAAGTACCTTTGAAATTAACAAACAGGTTCCAGTGCATCTTCTATCCCGCTTCTTTATTAATTTTTGAAATTTTATAAATTTAGCTTAATTGAGAGCGTTTTTAAGAAGATCTGGATAATAAATACTTGTCTGTTGGTTTCAAACCTCGCAAATATAAAGAACTAAATAATCGAAAAACTTGTGAAACAACCCTCGTTCAACTTCTTTCCTTGCCCATATATTAATTTGTATAAATTCTCTTGTCAGACCCGCAGCTTTGAGCTTTCACTACGCTCGGGTAACTGTACAACAGAGTAGTTTTAATAATTGAGTTCCTTTTCTCCAGGTTCATGTTTCCGTTCGGTCTCCGTTGAACTTAGTGGCCGTTCCTGAGAAGCTGACAGTGGATTATGGGAATACAGCCGAGTTGGCCTGTCTCACGTCAGACGAGTCTGCTGAGATTGAGTGGCTCAAGGATGGGATTCCTTTACGTGCGGGAAGTCTAGCCAGTCGAGTCCGCTTTGTGGGACGGAACAGAATTACGATTTTCCGGATTGTCAAGGAAGACCAAGGTAACGGACTGTTCAAATAAAAGCTCAAGATAATTACTAAAGATAAAAAATAGATTCCGAGCTCTACTTTCATCCTTTCTTCCAGGTATATTTCAGTGCATTGCTCGGAATTCGTACGAGACGCAGCAGAAGACGACTGAGCTCTGGCTTGGAGGTAAGCTTTCTCCAGGCTAAGGTTTTTAGGTTATTACTTGTACCGATTTGCCTAAAGCAATGTTATCATAAATATCAGCATTTCCAAAAATTCCGTCTATGAATTTAAAAAATAGTTCGATGTTCAATGCTAACCTTTTCTTGCATCTTTCTCCGCTGTGTGTATCAGCATGCTACTTTTTTTCTGTCGTACGCCATAAAAGAATTGGACTGAAAAGAGATTGCCATGGAATTTTCTCCGCTCGTTTGTCGAACAACATGTATACTTTCTCTGCTGGTGCATACCGTGTTGTACGTTTTACGGGATGCCTAACATCTTGGCGATACACAAAGCGAGTTCCAATAACTAATTTTTTCTAATGTATAAATTTGCATACTTGAGGATTTCGTTTCATATTTAGCATAGTTCAAGGGTTTTTCAAATTTTGATACATATTTTCAATCCTAATACATGTTTCTGAAATTTCTTGCCTATTTTAACATATTCTTTTTTAGCTTTTTGAATGCATCTTTGTATGTTTCAATGTTCTTCTAATTTTGATGCATGTTTTACCTTTCCACGCAGATTTCTGTATTTTTGCTGCATAGAGTTTATAAGTTTTTAGCAGATTCTTTGTAGTTTTAATGTTCTTACAGTTTATGTTGCATATTTTCAAGTTTTTGAACTTTTAACACTTTCTCAAATTTTAGGACAATCACCTCCTCAAATTTTGTCATTTGAGTTGATTTAAATTAACAATTTCTGTTTCTAGTTCATTGACTTTGTTTTATACCAATTTAGTTCTCGTATTTGAATTTCTTGAAATTCAAATGCATATTAGTGAATACGAACCATTCCAGAAATTTGACCGCTGTTCAAATTAAAACAAAATTAATATTCTTTTTTTCAAACCCACGAGTTTTTTTGTACAGGTGGTGCATATTTTCGCTCACCACTATCCGTGAAATTCAAAGTAATCAATTTGCGACACGGCGTGGTAAATAGTCGGAGTACAGCATTATAAGGCAAAATATGTAGCATGCACTCGATAATAGCATCCCATGCAACTTTCTCCATGCCTTCCCAAGTTCCAGTCGCTAACTCCAGTACATCTGTAAAACTGAAGCCTTGCTCTTACCTGTGCCTCTGATTCCTCAAAGCCTAGCCCTGCCTACGGGATAATAGCATTGAAGAAAGATTGAGTGGCAGAGAGCGGAGGTTCATACAATAATCCTGATATTGATGGAGTGATTTATCTGGCCTTATTGTGGAGAGCTGTTTGGGCTGAAAGCAGGAGGAAGAGGGCAATGGGGCGAATGGGTCCATGGGTGCAGTTGAGAGAAAGTAATTGGTTTGATACAAGGAGGGACTTCAGGCCTGGCACGGAACCCAAACTTACGATTTAGAAAACAATTCCTGATTCTTCCATACCTCCAATTTCTTTGTTAAGCTCCAGCCCAACTCAAGATCCCGATTTCTCCAATTCTTTTCACCATTCCAGTAAAAACCCAAAGATTAACTTCACTGGGAAGCACGTAGTCAGGGAAAAAAGAGTACAAACTTTTGGTGAGGTGACGCTCTAAGGCCTCCTAATATATTTCACTCTCAAGGTTCAGCTGGATTTCTTATTTCTAAAGTCTTTAAACACGCTGAATATAAAATGGTGTTTACTATGATTGACGTTGACGCTGTTGAAAAACGAATGTATCAATTTCAATGCGAAATTTATTTACTGATTTTCTAAAAATAAAATTTGAAAATGATATTAAATCAGGTTATGTTGTCCAGTCTTTAGCATTTCTCATGCTGGAGCAATTCTGGGGCCCAATCCTATACATTTTAATATAGAAAGTGGGATAGAGTTACTAATATCAACTCAAATGTTAAGAATTTGAGAATGAGAATGAGTTTGAGTTGAGAATTGGGCCTATTTATAAGAATTTGAGATGAGGTGAGATTTGAGGACAATTTTCGGAATTATAGATGAGGTTACTTGAGATTCGAGGGAATTTTTTTTTAGAAATTTGAGATCAGGCGAGGTAAGATTGAAATTTCGTTTTTGAAAATTTGAAATGAGATGTTTGAGAATCCTGTGAATTTTGGAGAGAGCAATACAATGTCATGCCAAATGTGAAAATGCATGATAAATCACAGAATTAGGAACAATAGAAAAAAAAAGGTGAGTTGAGATTTTTGAAATTTTGAGATGATTATGATTGAGAATCTGAGGAAATTTTACAATTTTAAATTGAGGAGAGATTAGAATCAAGGAAGGTTATTATAATTTGAGATGAGGTGAAGTGAGAATAGAGGCAAATCCTTAGATTTTGAGACGAGTTGATGTGAGATTAATGGGACATTTTGAATTTGAGTTGAGGTGAGCATAGACGGAAATTCTTCTAATTTGGGCTAAGATATCGTGAGAATAGACGGAGATTCTTCCAATTTGAGATGAGGTGAAGTTAGTTGAGATGAGAATAGACTGAGATTCTTCCTATTTGAGATGAATGAGGTGAGCATAGAGGCAAATTTTTTTCTATTTGAGATGAGGTGAGGTGAGAATAGACATAAAAACTCCTTGTTGAGATGAGATCAGGTAAGAATAGAGGCAAGTTCTTCCAATTTGAGATGAGGTGAGGTGAGCTTAATTTTCATTTGAAATCTCTGGTTGTGAAATACACTTGAAAACCCCAGATCCCAACCCTGATCCCCATGCTTCCGTGGTGCAGCGGTTGAGTGCAAAAAGGAAAAGGCCAGAGACTTGAGAACTGGAAGGGACAGAAGCGTGTTTCCTATAAAGCCAGTACGTGTATTTTTCCTGTTGTTGGATTTATCCTCGAGTCCCAAACATTTTGCCAACGGATGTCGTTAAGAAAGATTCGATATTTCTCACTCCTTTCTCTTTAATGACCATTGTAGTCGGAGACCGCTCTCCTGGGAACAGGAACGTAATAACCTCTTCTTGGCCCAAGTCTCGAAAGTACGTTGAGAGAATTTCTCCCAGAGAAAAATTGGATGGGTTTATGCTCAATTGACTTAATAGAAGAGCCACATTATCTTTGCACAGAGAATCGTATAAACTCCAGCCGAGAGAAGCTCTCAAACCTTTTCATCATCTCTTCGCACCAGAAACATCTCCTTCATAAAATCAGGCTTTTCCTCATCCCACACTTGTCTCATCACTTCCCGCATCCTACATCCGCATTCGTTAGGACAGAATAGGCCCTACGTACTACATGGCACATGACAGTTCGGCAACACAAAAGTGCTACAGCCAAAGCTCAGCAGGAAGGACTCACGGGGCAAATGGGGATGGACGCTATTTAAGAGCGGGAAATTTTAAATTGAAAACCGGAGCTACTCGTAGTAGGTAGCTGCTACATACAATGGTAGCCTTACCCATAGCAGGTGTTTTACAAATAGTAAGTTATGCATCAAATATATTCAAAATGCTGTAGGTTATGTAGCAAAAAATTGTATATATAAAAGAATACTGAATACGTATTTAAATTTTCAAAAAGTAAATTTTTGTTGTCATTCAGCCTAGTTGTAAAAACCCCAAATATATTGTATGACATCAAATTATAGAATATCAAACCGGGGAAAATGATTGAATTCTAAAAAAATAGACCCAAAATCGGAATGAATTTTAAATTTAAATGAAAATAGAAACAAAAACTTTCTGAAAAAATTATCGCCGTCACCTAATAAAAAATGAATCAAAACCTTAAGATGTGTTTGGTTGCTCAATTTTGTTCTTTTTAAAAAATTCGGTCTCTTGTGACTGTTTTCGTTAAAATTCCAGTTTACTGATATTTCTCGAATTTTACGAGACAGGACACAGTTTTGCGGGTTAAAATTGACAGGTTGAACACAAATGACGACGGAATTTATAAAATTAAAAAAAAACATGCGTAGAGAATAGAGAATCCAAAGCGACTTGACTCTTTGCACTCAATCGTTAACACGAGTAGACATAGACTTTTCAAACTTCAAAATTCATGAGAACTAAATTTGAGTACTGAATTCGGAATGTTCTGAATTTGAATAAATTGTGGGTTATTGTGTTGGTCTGAATCGTCGTAAGATTGGTTCGATGCTCAAGTCCATGTCGCTTGTACTCAAACAGACGGAGTGTGCCTTAACATATGGAAATGTATTCTTCCCTCTCATCACGGCCCTTTAATTCCACTATTCATTCTTCAAAAGATGCTCAAGTTTTATGAGTGAAGCTCTTAACAAAGCCCTGCCTTCTTAATTTTCCAGATTCAAAACCGAGTCTCCTCTACATGTTTATAGAGCAGACCGTGGTCATGGGTACCATCATTTCTCTCCGCTGTGTTGCATCCGGGTATGTTTTCCTTCGTCTTTCCTTTCTCCAGATCCCGTTTTATCGCCTTGCTTCACGTTTAGTACCGTTTCTATTTTTTTGGGGGAGTAGGAATCCGCTTCCTCAGATGACTTGGACGTTGGACGGATTTCCGTTGCCACAGAGTGACAGGTTTATTGTTGGGCAGTATGTCAAAGGGGATACGGTCACGTCCCATGTAAACATCACGTCAATGCTCAACACAGACTCGGGCGAGTACAGATGCATGGCAGCCAATAAAGTGGGTGAGGTTTCTCATGGAGCTCGAGTAAATGTCTATGGTCAACTCATGGTCCGAGAAATGGCGGATATTGTGGCTGTATCTGGCCAATCACTCAAAATTAAGTGTCCTATTGGAGGTAATGTTCGGATTGTTGGATTTTTATACTCTTGTTTACCAATTTAGTCGAGATTGACTTCACGGGTGGAAAATTTTGCTATTAAAGTGAAAATCTCTTCCGATGGCCGAACAATTTCCATTTCCTTTTAAATATTGACAAGTTTTAAATGGAAAAGAAGCTATAAGCTCAAAGCACTCAGTTTATTAATATTTTGACAAAAAATTCACTGCATGACGACAAGTTGACAAAAATTCCACCCGTGCTTGGAATTATTATGTATAGCAATAGGTCACACGCTGCGATTTTTATGCTCCACGGTATTATCCCAGCGATCTTTCATAAAATATGTAAATAGAGGTTATGCAGTGGTAGTTAGGCCTAGTTTTAGTACTGCATCCACGACAAATATACACATATCAGTTTTCGAATAACATATTTATACGCGGTTCCAGTAGAAAAGCGCTGCATAAAAAGCGCCACACCAAATCGATGAATCTAACCTTAATCAAACCAAAACTTCGATATTCTAGTGTAGCGCTTTTCGCTTGGCGCTTTATGCTTATTACGTTCAACGCTTGAATGCGAACTATATGTGAAGTAAGAATTGAGTACAGATTTTGAAGCGAATTGTAGATCTGTTTGAGATTTCCCGTTTTAGTGACATTGCAAATATCGACTGAAACATCGAATTGAAGACAAAAGTACACACTGTAAGAACGAAGCAACGTAGCAAAAGCGCAAATACATTATTGGAACAGAGGTCTGCGATGTAGATTACATAGCTAAAGCCGATAGACACTTAGCGATCTACCAAAAAATAAAGTAAATGTACTGATTTTGGCATACACTGCAGCTGAGCGCAAGTTTTTTCTTTGGTTTGTTGCACCTTGTGATCTACAAGCCCAAAACCGTAGATCTCATCATATTCTTTCAAAAAATATTTTACGTTGTTACATGTTGTGCAGGTTATCCGATCCAGCGGATCAGCTGGAACAAAAACGATATCAAACTTCCAGAAAACGTGAATCAGAAAGTATTTGAGGACGGTACCTTGATCATTGAGAACGTGAATAAGGTGGATGCTGGAATATATAAGGTAAACAAACAGAAGGGATACAAGGAGATCAAAACATCTCTCAAATTCTGGTACTGGCTTATTTTGATCCTCTTTCTATTTGTACACAGTGCACGGCGAAACGCCAGAACCAAGCTGCACATGGATTCGTTGAAGTGAAAGTTGTTGGTAGGTTTATTGTAAGGTTTCTCTCTCTCTGTGCTCACTCACATGTTTCCAATCCGGTTCACACGCCAAACTGACTAACTTGACACATGCCTATTTGAATTCCAGCCACTTATTATTTAGACTCGTAGAAACAGGTCTATTCCATTAGAAACACATTGACAAAGCTAAAAACTTGGTTTTCAGTTCCAGCCTCCATTACCCCGTTCACGTTTGGGAGTCCCGTGGCTGGAGAGAGCAGCCGCGTGACTGTACTCTGCAGCGTGACCACGGGTGACCTCAAAAATTTACAAATCACATGGCTTCGAAACAATGTTCCACTGAATAACAACACAGTGGCGGATGAGCGACACTTACAGATACGGAGACTGGACGAGTTCACGTCCTCACTCACAATCCACTCACTCAGCCCAAAATTTAATGGGAATTACACCTGTAAAATAAATGACATTCATTTTCACATTTCTACATCCTGGACTTCCTCACTCGTAGTCAAGGGTATGATCACCCCCAACTGTGATTCGGCATATTGGCAAAAGTAGAATTGGTAAAATTTTGTTGCTGCAATTGTAGAGTTAAGCAGAAATCGCCTCTGGCAAGCGTGTGACATCTGTTGGTCCAAGGTTTAAGTTGACAAATATTTAGCAACTATTGGTTTTTGGATGCAATTTTGGCAAACATTTGACCAGAATTGGTCGTTAACATTTGCGAGAAATTAACAAGAATTAGTCATAGTTAGATTTTGCTAGTAATTAGCGACACCTGGTCCAATTTGGATAAAGCGTTCAAACAAAAATTGGCAAAAATAGGTCGGGATTGCCCGATATTTAGCGGTTACCTGTCAATTAGGCTACAATTGTCACACAGCTAGTAGTAGTTGATAGTTAGTTATTTTCAAGCATAAAGTACATGAACTGGTCAAATTCGGCCAATACTTGCCAAGAATTTTGCAGCAACTATGGTTGAATTCCACTAAAAATGTGCGTAATTCAGAAGCAAACGGTCAAAAACTAGCAAAAAGTTGTCAAATTTTTAGTAGCAATAGGTCAATTTAAGCTAAACTCTTCTCACAATTTATATTGAATTTAAATATTGGAGAAAAATTGGAGAATTTTTGGGTCATGTCAACAAATTGTCAATATGTAAAGTCGATCGTATTAATAAATGCCTTCTTTTATTCAATTTATATGATAATTCCTTCCCAGCGATTTTTCTATTCCGTAGCGAAAAGCACCAATTGTCGCAATGTTGCTGGAAAACGCTTTCACCAAATATTTTGAAATTACTTTGTACTAATTTTGCCAAATATATCTTTGCCAATATGGATCCGAATTACATTTACACAGCTTCACAAGCAAACATACTGCTTATCCGATTCATGCCAGCGCACACATTAAGATGACATTACAATAGGAAACACATGAGGATAGAAGTTTGATATAAAGAGGCTCAGGCCACAAAATCAGTGAGACGAATCCGTAGCCAGTGAGGCGTGTTCCCCGATTCCTTTCTATACATGATACATGTACATATTAGACAAGAAACGCAAAGGGACTGAAATTAATCAACTTTCTCTGTCTAGTTCCTCCAAGAATCACGACTTTCAATTTTGAAGAGAATATCCGTGTAGGCCAAAAGATTCAAGTCCTTTGTTTCTCTCAAGGTTCATACATTAAAAGATAATCTTGTTTTCTAATTCCGCCCTGACACGAGACACGTAATCATTTTTCAACTCTACTTCATTCAGGAGATCTTCCACTTAAATTCAGCTGGCTCAAAGATGACGTCCTTCTGCTCAATTCCAACATGGGATATGAAATTTCCAATTTCTCACCAAATTCCGAAATACTCACTATAAATAATGTAACGAAAGACATGAGCGGTATTATTTCTTGTCAAGTCTCGAATTTGGGCGGAAATGCACTTCATTCAGCCAGACTTCTGGTCAAAGGTAGAACCATACAATTTGCACGCATTTCGTATTCAGCACTTGAAGATCTTGATGCTCGTCACACGCTTGAAGCACAGCAGCACAAGCACAAAGGCACCAAGCACTTGTCACTCTAATATTTCTGCCACTAATCTGCACTTACAGAGTGTATCACTGCATTTTTGAAAATATTATGCACCATTCACTGTCATTTTAAGATTATTCTGTGCACTCATTGTAATTTTACCAATTTTCTTGCACCACTCAACGCAATTTTAACTTTACTTTGCAAATCGCTACATTTTAACAATTTTTTAACCACTCACAGCAAAAATAACAATGTTATTTCTCACTCACTGCAATTTAACAATCGTTGCATATTTTTCATTGCAGTTTAAATAGCAACTGCAATTTACCTAGTATTTGTATGCGCCATCCACAAATTCTCAAGGTTTGCACTGATTACTTGAACAAGGGTCGTTTCACAAGTTTCCTGGTTTTTGAATTTTTTTTATATCTCAGAAACAAACAAAATTGGCTGAGCGTTTTTATCCAAAGATTGGAAAATAATATTAATGCACATATGCATGGATGCTATAAATATTTTACTGTAGCTTCAATTTTTCATTAAGATGTTAAAGTCATTTTTACCAAATCTATTTGGAGATGCTTTGTTTTCTGCAAAAATGTTCAGGATATTGCAATTATAAAATATGACAAACGTTAGACAGTTAGGTAGAATATTTTCGCAATCTGTTCAAAACCGTCTTTTTTAATTCTTCAAGAATTTCTAATGGTATAAATCTCTGGTATAATGCATAATAAGTTGTTTATACATAAATAGAACATATTTAAACCGAACATGAGATCATGCACTAAAATCGTAATAGAATCTTTGTTTAGTTTATTAATATCCAATTCCAACGTAAGGCCTAAGCAAGCACTAAATTTTCCCGTTCATCGTCAAAGTTCAATCATTGTAATTTAATCTGAAACCTGAGATATAAACAATTCAATATGCGTCACCACTCACCAACCACTTGTGAAATGGCGTCAGAATCTAATTATGTATGCAGATGTACATACATACATACATATAATGTATTGTATGTAGAATTCTTTTGTTTCACACAGCCCCAATCACATTTGCACCTGCATTTGCACTTGGCACGAATTTTACAAACTTAATAGACTCAAATTCTAATAACTTTTATTTCTAAATCAGTCCCTCCACAGTGGACTGTGGAACCTCAGAATGGGGTTGCACTTGTTGGAAGTTCGTTCAAAATCGTTTGTCAGGCTGAGGGCATACCTGGACCGAAGATCAAATGGTTAACACAGTCGCCAGGAAATACAGAATATCGGGAAGTTGGGAATATAGCCGGGATTCGAAGCCTCAATGGTAAATATTTAAATTATTTTGTATAAAATTAAGTCATTTGAACATTAACAGGTTGTTTTGAACTCAACATGAAATTGTCCCTCTTCCAGGCACGCTGATTTTTAGTCAAGTGAAAAAGGAACTTTCAGGCCTAATTTTCGTTTGCCATGCCAATAATGGTGTAGGTGCTCCGCTGACGAAGCGTATTAACCTGACTGTGAACGGTAAACCGAAATATTTATTTTTGTATTTCGGTTTTTTGAAGTTAATATTTATTTGTGAACATTTTTGACCAATTCAGCTGCTCCCAGAATTCTGCCACGCCCCGCCAAAGAAATTGCCCAGATTGGAAAATCTGTGAAGTTATACTGTCAAGTAGATGGGGACCAACCTATAAATGTTGCTTGGAAACTGAATGGCAACACCATAAATACACATGATTCAAAATATTCTATTCAGCTTCTCAATGGGTCAAGGTCGGAACTCACAATTAATTCAATTTCGTCGAAGGATACTGGAGAATACTGCTGCCTTGCAAATAATACTTTTGGACATGATTTATTCGGAATTTCCATTTTAGTTCAAGGTGAGACAGTAAGTTTTGGTATGAATTTTCTACTGCTAAAATTAATATTGGTGAATTTTTTATTTAACAGAAACACCACGAAGTCCATCGAGATTACGAGTAGTAAAGAAAACTAGCCGCTCTGTTACGCTAGCCTGGGCAGCGGAAACTTATGTTCTGGATTTTATTATTTGGTATAAACAGGAGAGAGGTACGTTGCAACTTCTGCTTAGGCTTATATCTATTTATAATTAAAACATAAAATTATATATATAGAAACGTGGACTGACACGCCCTACAAGCACTTCACACATGGGGATCAAAGCACAACCACAATTAAGAGTCTTGTACCATTTACAATGTACGAGTTTAGGATTTCTGCTCGGAACCAAATTGGCACATCCGAATTAAGTGAAGCAGTTATGGTGAGTTTCACCTAAACATTTCAATTTCAGTTATCCAGCTATTTAATCTTTATCTGTTTTTGTAGATCTTAACCGACCAAGAAGCACCTTCTTCCCCACAGAATATTTTAGTTCAAGACGGAAGTCGTTCTACCGAGCTTCGTATTTCTTGGCTCCCACCAGAACATGTGAATGGAGAAATAACAAGCTATCACGTTTATTACAAAAAGGAGAGGTGAGGTCACAGAATTCTTTATAGAAGACTTCTTTAGATGAAACTGACTTGTATTTTTCTACTTTTGACAGAGACTTGATGGCACAAGAAAAGTGCAAGATAGTGCGAGGCGGTCTGTTGAATGTTGTTCTGAGAAGACTCGAAAGCTTCACACAGTACGTTGTCCTCGTTCAAGCCGTTAATTCAGCGGGTCTTGGACCAAATTCAACATTTCTCTTTGCGAGGACAGCAGAGGATAAGCCCAAACGTCCTGAAGAAGTCAAATGTCACAGCCTGACTTCCCAAAGCATTCAGGTTTCATGGCAGCCGCCCAAGAAACCATTGAATTGCATTATTCTGGGCTACCGAGTAACTGTGGAACTCGTAGAGGGCTCTGTAGTTGGAAAAGAAGGTAACATCAAAATATTGGGATTATAATTCAAGTTATTTGAATATTGGAACGGAATTTTAATTTACAGGTGAACTAGAGTCCAAAGTGAACGGATTGGCCACGATCGTGAATGGTCTCCAAGAGTTTTCCAATTACATTGTAGAAGTCATTCCATTTTCCAAAATGGGCGATGGTCTAAGTGAATCAGTATTTTGTCAAACCAAAGAAGCAATTCCAGACGAGCCAACGTCTCTCAAAGTTGTTCCAAATATGGGGCTGACAAGTACACTCATTTGGCTCGAACCGAAAAAACCCAATGGACTGATCCGAAACTATCATATTTACATACGAACTCATGAGCCAGGAGTAGAAGTGAAAACAATGAAGAAAATAGTGGCTCCACAGACACTGAATTATTATTTAATGGAGCTGAATCCAGGAGAAACCAGTTTCGAAGCCTGTGTGAGTGCTGAGAATTCGATCGGTGAAGGGAAGCCCAGCAAGTCAGTCACGTTTAAGAGTCCGGGCTTCCAAGGTAAGACGGGTTAATTAAGATGAAGATGACTTTATGAACCTTCAAATAACAGTGGTGCGTGAAAATGGGTTTCAGGCAATGTTCCAGCAGCCGTACTCTCATTTGGCGGGCTTATTAGGATTCATTGGAAGACGGAATTAAAACTACCTTGTGAGTATGTGGGGAACCCCAAACCCAATTTGACATGGAAACGAGGGCATAGCTTCTTAGATACTCAGAAGAATGAAACGCTTTTTATTAAAACAACTACGGCCAAAGACAGTTCCAATTACACGTGTACCGTGAGGAATCGAATTGGGTCACATGAGGTTTCGGATCAAATTGTATATGCTGTCCAAGTTCAAGGTGAGATTTATCAGATTTTGAAATGTGATTTAAAAAATTCATTCTGAATGCCCTCGCTATTACACTTTCGTAATGGCAACAGGCTTCTGTGCCTACACTTATTTCGAAAACGTTGATTTGACCAAAATGAAAGTTTTCTTTAAATATTTGGAGCCAAATTTTTTTTGTCGTATGTCGTATGTTAGCATACGCAATCGGCAAATGGAATAACCGGATCAGCCGGATCACACACACAACTGACACAACCCCCCAAATCTGTACATATTTTGTGGAATACACTCCTTCCTAATGGAATAATGCAGTTGACATTTGTGTTCGTATTTTGGCTATATATTTGACTTGTACGTACTGTTGGTGAACTTTTCATATATTGTAGTATATTGTAGCTTCCTATTTCTGCGTCCTTTAGTAGCAACCTGTTTTCTGCTGCTATTCCAGTAATTTCAACCTTCGCTTTTTAACTAATTGTGGTTAAACTTGATGGAAACCTTAAATACACACTAAATATCGAAACAAAATAGTCAACGATTAGATAAGATACTGGAAATAGCGTTAAAAGTTGAGTATCAACGAATAAAATGATGTGCAAACAATTTGCGAGTATTGTTTAAAGTATAAAAACGAAGAAAGGTTAGAAAAATGTGATTAGGGAAAATATGGGTGAAAGTATGTGATATACGAGATTCAAACATTAAGAATCTTGTCTAGAAATGGTTATATAGTGTCCATGGGTAAAAATTTGCTACTTAACTGAACTCGTTTGTGAATTAATGAACTTAATTATTGAACCTTAAGTTCACAGTGCCTAAACATAGGCATTTCTTAATGCGGCGTTTGAAACTTAGATTAGCGCAGGAGGCATTAGCAACTACATACTTTGCCATACTAATGATCCCTGTCATTTCATTCACTAATTCCGATTTATTTTTCACAGTTCCACCCTCTCCACCTGTACTCTACGCCCGTGCTGAAAACAACTCTGTTCGACTACACTGGCGAATTGATGAGCGTGAAACTTGGTCCAAAATCCTAGGTTTCAAGCTCAACTTCCGTCAAGACGGTGGGGAATGGGAAGAAGTTGCGATAAGTCGAAAAGTTTTTTCGTACCAAGTTGTGCACGCTGACTGTTTTCCTTCCGGTTATGAGTTCTTCCTCACGTCCTACAATCAAGTGGGTATTAGTTTTCCAAGTGAGACAATCAAGATGGAGGCAGGAGGCTATTTACAAATTCCGTCACAGTCGGAATTCCTCGAGTCCAATGCCACGTCAATTACGCTCAACTTGTCCGTCTGGAATCTGGACGACTGTGAGAGTAGCTCGATTGTTGTGGAATACAAAGCAGCAGGAGAGACGTGGGTTCTGGCGAGTCGGACAGACGGAAGGAGTGAGCTCGTGCATATCAATGACCTTTTTCCAGAGAGAGAGTACAGAGTAAAGGTCCGACTTCAAATTGAGTCCAGTGAATTGAGCAAAGAGTACTTTGTTCCCTTGTCCCAGACTTCTTCTGTCATGTCAGACAATCTGAGCAGTGTGTATCAGAATATTACGACCATTCTGCCCTTGGCACTCGCCATTGTCCTCGTCGCCTCGGGAACTTGTGTCTGTACTATTGTATGGTGGAAAAAAAGTGAGTAACTCAATTAATTGGTTCAAGGTCAGAGAAAGTTGGCAAAAAGAACTTTGGGGCGAATATTAAATACAGGGTGGGTACATGCCAACTGCATATTGCATACCAGCTGCTTCAGCCTATGTAATTTTTTAAGTTGTACTTTTTTTGTGGACATGCCCGTCGAAGAGCAAATTCTGCTCTAACCTAAAATCTCCTAAAACATTTGCCCCAACAAAACCAAATTGAATTTTCATTAGCTTAGCTTTATATTTATTCTCCAGCTTAGCTATTTTGCGTTGAAAATATGCCGTTTTCAACTAAAGTCATGTTTTTGCAGTGAAAATCGGATTTATTTGCGGTTAGATTAGTATTTAGTCTCCTGAAATTATGATATAATGAACGGAAAGTTAATGCATATATTTTTTCTTTAATTTCCTAAATTTTTTAATAATTTAAAAAGAAGTAGAATAATGTTGACATTGAGGCAGACATTGAGGTTGGGAATTTAGTTAAAACGCATGATAAAATGATAATAGATTGATTCTTTCATTTGGAATTTTGAATTTTCCACCGTTTTTTTAAATGTTATAACAGTGCCACCTTAGAATATTCGAGGAAATGCCGAAGCTCCTTCCAACTTGAAGTCACTCAACTTCGTACAAAGCTTTTCAAATATGTGGTGCGATATTCGCACACCCTGTATATTCCTCTATAAAGTTTTCACGTACTTGTATGCTATCCTGGGAAAGAAGAAGAAGTTTTTTTAGTAGACTATACTACTCTACTATGGATTTCAGAAGTCAGATTCTGAATTTTAAGACGATTTTCTAACTGTATCCATACAATTAACTTAACTTGTTTCAGATTTTCGTAAAATATTGCCGAATTTGAATTTGTAAAACTATGGCAGTCGCCAATTACAATAGCCAACGTTAGTTTTACCAAAATTTTACAACATAAAAGTGGTTTCTTTCAATTTGTTTGACTATTTCAGAAAAACGATGCCAGGAGGAGAATGCATTGAATTCGTTTTCCATGCACAACAACGTGAGAAGATTTCCATCGGATGAAGACTACACGGTGATAAGAGAAAAGCACGTATCAGATTGCGAGCGCATTCCAGGTTTGAAATAGTAACTTTCTGTCTCAAGTCTACTTCAAATTCAAATATCATTTTGTCATCCCAATTTGAATCTATTTCCTAGAAATTGCGGATGACATTCACCCTTACGCAACATTCAATTTACATGAAGGACAAGCATATTCTAACAACAGATCCTCCGACTTTTGCTATGAACCACAAGGGGTACGGAAAATTCACCTGTCAAGTGTTTCGATAATTTGAAAATTCTGAAATTAAAGTTTTATGCTAATCTCAGGGATTCCGTGGTCAAGACGAATATGTACAGCGAAAACGAAGATCACGACGAAGTGAACCTCGAAGTGTTGATGTAAATGGAGGTTACGAATATGCTCTCTCATATGACAGCCCGCCAATGTCCACAAATTCCCGAGTGTCCGGCGCTAGGAAGGCGAATAGCAGATCCATGGGTCCAACCGAAATTCCTGTGAAAATTCCTCAAAAGTCTTCACGCCAAAAGTAAATTTTTTTTACACGCGAATTTTTACAATCAAACTCGTTGAAAAATTACAGTATTTAAATATTGAAAGTCAAAGGGATTGACCGTTGCGATTTTTTCTCGCCTTCACGTACCGTCGTTGCCCGACTACACGTACGAGAATTTGCCCGCCGCAAACTGGTTCTATTTGATATGCAATTACACGAAATGTTTTTAAGTTTTGAGCTTTAACAGGAAACCGATATTGTACAGTGTTTTATATTCATAAACACGGGCTGACTTGTACCAGTAGATCTTCTTCTATAGAGAATCAACATTTATTTTTCGAGGATCTGGTACTGTATTTACATACATGGAAAGAGGCTAATTTGCAGGCAGCAACGGAAAACCAAAGCGTGTGTCAGTTAGAGGAAATCGTATATTCTCCTCCGGTAGACAGAATATACAATCGGCACTGAGACGGGCAAATGCGTTAATATCTAAAATTGTATTTGGAAGCAGGGAAGACAAATACTGAGGAAATATTCAATATTATATCTTCGAACACAACGAAAGCAATACAATTTCAAAAACTCTTTTTATTTCTGATTGTCCTCAGTTTCAACTAAGTACATATAAGTATACAATGAGAATTAACTATCAATAGTGGCACTAACAAAATACATACCTAGTTAAAACTAGAATTTCAACACATTCTGATCTCCCAACCGTCGGACTACCAACTAAGCAGATAATTACAAACTACAAACTATATCCAAGAAATTGTAATCAAAATATCAAAGCCAATCTTATCATTACTTCCTAGTTTGTGCTTGATTTCTTTTCAACATAGTTATTTTACAAATGGTTTCGTCCAAAGGAACTCGTTTAATTCTTCTTCCCTTTGGCCAAAGCTTAACTAGGATCGAACCTCCAGTATTTTACAACACATATACACACAACTGCTAAGAGGCAGTTACAGGATATTTGTAATATTGCAAAACAGTGCCTACATGTTATTAATTTGGTATAATTTTATTAATTTAGACTTGCGGTTTGAACAATTACAGATATCAGCCCAATCCATCCTACCATGAAAATAGTTACAAGCATTCCGGAGGCCAGGATTCCGAATATTTGGAGCAAGACTTTGAGGGTCAGATTGGAAATGAAAGCACTTTGATTGCTGGAAGCCGGTTTTCAAAAATTAGTTCTTCTGGCATGGATCGCAATCCCCTTGACTACATGTATATTAATGTATAAATTAGACGAAAATATATTAATGGATGCAGAGCTGTTATATTTGAACCCATGAAATATAGCTCGTTGCATTCGCTATACTATACAATGTAATCTACTCGTTAAAACGACAAACTGGAGAAAATAAAGTTATGTGTGCACTTTATGTTAAATTAATACAAGTTAACTCTGAAACACTACTGTCGAAGAAGACCTGACTTCAAAAATATTTGGTTCTAAATCACTTGATATTGAACTTTAATACATAATTAATGGGATTTATCGCAGATATATTGTTCTACTAGCATCGACATACCTTTTGTAAGTATGTCAATCTAAACTTTTTCTATATTTCCTTCACGTTTCCTGCTTCCTAAACCACGGCTTTTCATCTTCCTACATATTATTAATCCAGTTTTGAGTCGAAATATGGGCAACAGATCAATCAAGCTCCAGTAAGTCGTTGGAATAAACGACTGACGGATTAAAGCACCAAAAACCTTATCTTCTATTATCTTATAATATCTCCTTTAAATTCAACATGCAAAACCAGCTCCTACTTCGCCGACCATGTACAGGGTGAAGTTGATGATTTCTGAACAACAGTTACGTTGGCTGTCGGAAGGCTGGATGAGGCCGGGCTGGCTGAGGAAGAGCTTGACGCCATTTCATCAGTGGCAGGGTGTAAGTGCGGTATAGGACTCATATAAGTATGAGTAACCAAGATGAACCACTTGGTGAGTTTTGTTGACAAAACAATGTGGAACGTCAGCCGGAATGACAATCGGGTCTCCTTCCTTGAAGATAAAGTCTCTTAAAACGGGAACTTGATTGCCTTCCTTACCCATCACCTCTATCGTGTTGGTCTTTAGTACTATTTCACCTTTCAGGACCCAGATAAACTAAATAAAGTAGGGAAAATTGACTTTAGTGCTTCAGTTGCAACTTTAGTAAATGACTATCCCGATGTAATAGCAAGATTCTGTACTTATTCTTAATCAATAAATCTCAAGCATTCGTAATCTTGTTGATAAATGCAAAATACAAGTCGATTACGTTTAATTTGAAGTAAGGTCTCACCGTGGGTTGCAGGGTTCCAAAGACTTCGAATGGTCGTATGGTTTGGGGGCAGACCTCGATCATGCCAAAACGGTGACCCCGTTCTTCCTCTTGAGAATAGCGACATCCGGGATAGTCCGTTTTCCATCGAACGCCGCTACGTTGAAAGTAGGCGGTCACGCTGGAAGGTGGAAATACTGTAACCTCCATGTGCGTTCCACAGTGCGTAGAATTTTGTAATTTGTTAAACTTCTCCAAGTCTGTATCGATACAGGCCACAACTGAAACTTGGTTTCTGTGTTTGTTTGACTCAGTAGTCGTACTTCTCCTCTCCGCTGGGACTAGGACAGGTGCAAGCGTGTTCCTTTCCCCATTTACTTCCATTCCATTCACCGGTTCAATTGAATTGAGGAATTTCATCATATGTTCGGTAATCGCTGGAAGAAATTTACGCTTTCTAGGTCGTGGAGAACTTTGTTCTTCTTCTGGATCTTGACTCGCAACATCGCTGGTGTTGGCGTTTTGGGCATCCAGATTTTGCAATGGATCCAGCGTAAAGTAATCGCTAGGCTCCTCTGCCAGACGACCCGGATCTGACGAAGGTCTATAGCAGTCCAGTTCGGACTCTTCAACATCGCACGTTTGGACTGCCTTAGACATGAAATTGGTCGATCCTTCTTGGGCAATTTGTAGAATCCCATCTGATTTAGAGGAGCCATCTGGGACTCGGCCAGTTAGTCGCATGGTCAATGTTCCCTGCCTAGGATTGTTGATGGGGGCATTGGAGGGGCTTGCCAATCTGATGGAAGGGGAGCCTGCGGAGTGCGGACATTGAAATTTTTTAGATTCTTTGATTTTTACGAATCAGTGGATTCGGGTTTTTTGTTCTGAAACCTTACCTTGAGCAGAAGTGTTTAAAGTGGAAGTGGAGGTAGCCATGTGTTCGTCTGCAGCAGTCTGGTTTGAAGATTCTAGTGGTGTCAACTCGTGAGATATTTTATGAACATTGTTTCTATGTCGTTGAAAGTTATCAGCTCTTGTAAATGAAGTTCTACATGTGGGGCATTCAAACGGTTTTTCGCCTTCAAATTGGTTTAGCAGGATTAGCATAGTAACGTAATATACATAGTTTCAGGATTGTAATCTAGTGAATATTTCATTATTTAAAGCAGGAAATACCTGAATGAATAGTCAAATGCCTTCGAAGATTTCCCGGTGAAGAGCATTCTCGAGGACATTGACCGCAGGCATATCGTCGCACCGAAGAGTGATTGATGGACCGCTTCCCCTTATTTTTCTTAGCTGGAGGCATATTTCCAGGAACCGTCTTTCTTGTCTAAATCAGATCAAAGATCAATTCAAATATTAAAGAGCAAAAGAGGTGGCGGTGGGTATACTGTGGAATGTGGTGGAAAATGCAAGTATATTTATTTACTCCATATTGGGAATTAATGTAATTTGACGAAATGCATCATGCCGCTCTGTC